>PVKP010007665.1:62202-76281 GCA_004027715.1 Plecturocebus donacophilus | reverse complement strand
ATATATTTTATATATAAAATATATTATATTTATATATAATATATAACTATATCATATTATATATAAAATAAATATTTCTTCTATATTTATATGGAAATATATATTATATATAATATATATAAAATAAATATTTCTTCTAAATATATACATTTATCCTATATTTATATATATGTATATATATATAAAATAAATATAGAACACTACCTGGGGATAACAATAATACTAGCTCTCTCTATATAGTGTGTATGCATATATATATACATATATCTCAAGTGTATATCAAAATATAATTTATCAAAATATAAATCATTATATAAATATATATTATATTTTGATATATATCATTATATATTATAAATATGTATGTATATATTTATATAATATATATGTAAATTCAAGTAGTCCTCATAAAATATGGAATATATGTCATAATTATCCACAGCTTTACAGGTGGGGAAACTACACAGGAAAATTTGTGACTTTCCCATGCAGACAGTGCATGCTGACTGCATGAAATTTAACTGAGACCCAAGCAGTCTATTCTGGAGCACACATGCTTGACACTACAGCTCTGTCAAGTGACATGCTCCGATGGAACAGCTAGATAGTGGTAGATCTTGATGTGAAACTGAGGACTTCAATTCATCAGCAGAGTGTTTTCTCAACTTGCCCTGTGGTCAGCTGCTTCTAAGATGGATCCCAATGATCTGTGACTCCTGATGTTCACATCCTTGTGTAATTCCTTTTGTCTGAGCCTAGACCAGACTAGAGATTTTCTTCTAATGAATGGAATATAGCAAGAGTGATGGGATGCCACTTCCAAGATTAGATCAAAAAAGACTGACCGCCATCTTGTTGCACTTGTTCTGCCTGGCTCTTCTTGCTTGCTTTGATGGAACAAACTGTCATGCCATGAGCATCCTATGGAGAGGCTCACGAGGCAAAGAGTAGAGGGCAGTCTGCAGCCAGCAGCTAGCAGCCAATTAGAAATGGAGGTGCTTGGCCCCACAAGCCAGCAAGGAATTGAATCCTACCAACAACTGCATGAGTGAGCATGGATGTAGATTCTTCAGACTTCAGTCAGGTCTGGAGATGACAGCAGCCCCATCAATACCTTGATTACAGTCTTGTAAGAGACCCTGAGCAAGAGGCCTCAGTTAACCTGTGCCCAGATTCCTGACCTGAAATTATGAGATAATAAATATTGTTTTAAAACACTAAATTTGTTATTCAGCAAAAGATAACTAATATGTGCCTCTTTGGTTTATCTAGAAAAATAACTCATACTAAACTCAAGATATTATTAAGCAGCCGAAGAATCTGTCGAGAATCACCAAATTCCCACTTGGATATAAAACTATGTATCTAATATTTACCATAATCTAGATATTTACTGTATGCCGAGCACATTGTTAAATTATTACTAATTTAACTAACTACAAATACAGTTATCCCCCAGTAGTTTTGGGGAATTGATTCCAGCACCTCCATTGGATACCAAAATCCAGGCATACTCAAGTCCAGCAGTCAGCTTTGCAGAACTCACTGAAATGAAAAGTTTGTTCTTCATATACATGGGTTTCATATCCTGTGAGTACTATATTTTTGACCTGTGTTTGGTTGCAGATGTGAAAGCCACTTATATGGAAGGCCAATTATACTTATTGAAAAAATGCCCTATATAAGTAGACCTATGCAGTTCAAAACCCATATGTTTAAGGGTCAACTGTATAGACATTTAATCTTCATGCCTTTGTGAAGTCAATTTTTTGTTAGAATGATTCTATTCATCAAATTTTAAGTATTTAATAATGATTTTTTGATGTTCATTTCCAGTTGTCCTGTTAATCAATTGTGTAACCTCTTACTATGTCTGTTTTTATTTAGATCTTGCCTGGGTTCTTGGTCTCCCTGTGTTATCCAAGTTTGCCAAAGGTCTTTTCAGTGTACACACACTCTTCTGATCTTTTGCTTTGAGATTTCTTATATTTTGACCAGGAACAGCATCACATTAAGAAAATGATCAGGCTCTGCTTCTATGAGTGCACATAGTGCTTTAGATACAGAATCTATAGCTTACTTTTTGTAATATCAGCTGCACAAATGATTGCTGGTTCAGGTCATTTATGATTAGAGACTGAGCTTCCTTTTGCTGGTTTTATGATCCTTTAAGGTTTTTACTGTTTCAATTCCAAATCCTCTATGCTTCTGAATAATGGAGCAACAAGGGTGGGTGGGGGCAAACTTTTTCTTCTTAATTAGTAAATAGAATAAAATTGGACCCCTCACCCCACATTGCAGTAGTGGGCATGGCATTTTGTCATTAACACACAAACCCCACCTGGTTGCATCAGGTCGAGGTGTTCCTGCTTAAGTACTTGATGCTCACTATAAACTCAAAGTGAATCAGTCACACTGAGTATAGTAGTTTCATTCATTGCTTGTTAAAGTTTCTAATAGGTGCAGAAAGGTACCTGTTTTAGAGAAGGTGTGCCACCATCAGGATCCTCATATGCTCAGTTTTCTAGGTTCTTCAAGGTTGTGTACTCAGGATTTTCACACCAAGAGCAGAACTGAATAAGCCACATGGAATTCCTATTATTTGGGAAAAACAGTGTATATTCAACCCTGTGATGGTTAGTCTCATGTATCAACTTGAATAGGCTGGTAAAACAATATTTCTTAGTGTATCTCTGAGGCTATTTCTGGAAGAGATTAGCATTTGAATTGGTAAACTGAGTAAAGCACACAGCCCTCCACAATGTGGATGTGTACTATTCAAATCATTGTGGCCCAAATAGAATAAAAAGGCAGAAGAGTGAATTCCCTCTCTCTGCTTGAGCTGAGATGTTCATTTTCTCCTGCCTTTGGATACAGTGTTCCTAGTTTTGGGACATCCAGAGTCAGACAGGGAATCATACCACCAGCCTTCCAATTCTCAGGCCTTTGGACTCAAACTGAATTACATCGTTGGTTTTCTTGGTTCTCCAGGCTGCAGAAGGCAGATCATTAGACTTCTTGGCCACCATTACTACTGAGCCAATTCCTTTAACAAATCTTTTTGTATATATTATTGGTTCTGTTTCTCTGTAGAACCCTAACACAAACACATATGCATTTCATTTGCCCAGTGCAATCTAGAGATAAACTTTCAGTCCCTTTATACTTTATAATAAAAAGGGATTTAAAAATTGGTGTTTAGTTTTTCTCCTTAGATAAACATTTCTAACATAATTGCTGAGCTTCTTATATTCCATTCCATTTATTTTTTCTGTATGAGTTTTATTGAAGTTCTGTTTAAGTTCGGGCACCAGGCCACTGAATAGCATAGAGCATTTAGGCATTAACAATTTCTTTAAGGCACTCATGCCAGATAACTATTTGTGTGTTTTAACATTTAAACTCTCTTTCCTCCCCTTAACCCTTGCAATGAAAAACTTGATTTCTGAAGGAATCGATTGAAGATAGGAATTTCTCTTTCTTTGGGGTCTCTAAAAGCTATTCTCAAAACCACCTATGGATGAAGAAACAATGACTTTGGCATTATCATCGAAAAAGAGAGCTTTGCATTTTTCTACTCTGAGGATATGTTCAAACCCCAAACAGATTATTATACAAAATGAATGGCTTGATTTTCTGGTGATCAGTTTGGATTACTAAAGAAAGTACATATATACATACATATACATACAAAATACATGGTTCTTGCTTGGGAAACAAATTGTAAAATGACTACTTTTTGGGAATGTGTGAACCACTTTAGTTTTCTCAAGGTTTGGGGAAAGGGGGATGAGGGGAAAAGGAAAAAATGAAGGAAAACTCAAGGGTTGTAACCACCCAACAGGTTCACCTTGCCCTCTGCCTAGACAGGGCCAATTTATCAAGACAGGGAAATTGTTATAAAAAGTAATTCATGCAGAGCTACTTGTGAGGCAGAATGGAGTTTTTTTACTGCTCAAATCAGTTTCCCTGAGCATTCAAGGATAGGAGTTTTTAGGGCTAACTTGGTGTATGCGGGACAGCCAGTGAGTCAGGAGTGCTGATTGGTTGGGTCGGAGATGAAATCACAGGGAGTTGAAGTTATCTTGCACTGAGTCGTTCCCGAGTGGGGACCGCAAGATCAGATGAGCTAGTTTATCCATCTGGGTGGTGCCAGCTGATCCATCAAGTGCGGGGTCTGCAAAACATCTAAAGCACTGGTCTTAGTTTTACAATAGTCTTATTATCCCCAGGAGAAATTTGAGAAGGGTCAGAATCTTGTAGTCTCCAGCTGCATGACTCCTAAACCGTAATTCTAATCTTCTGGCTATCGTGTTAGTCCTACAAAGGCAGTCTAGTCCCCCGGCAAGAAGGGGGTTTGCGTTGGGAAGACCTGTTATCATCTTTGTTTTAAATTATAAACTAAGTTCCTCCCAAAGTCAGTTCCGCCCACACGCGGAATGAACAAGGACAGCTTGGAGGTGAAACGTAAGATGCAGTTTGTTAGGTCAGGTCTCCTTCACTGTCTCAGTTACAACTTTGGAGTGGAGGTTTTAGTGTTGGCATGGTGATGGGTGGAGCCATTCACAGAGACAGGAAATCCACGTGTCGGTTTTCAGTGAAAAGCAGTGGGTTTCTCTGTGGATGTGTTGAATTAGAGGTGCCTGACAGACCTCTGGTTGGAAATGTCAAGCTGGAAGTTAAACATATTTGTCTGGAGCTCAGGCAAATGGTCAGGATTTGGAATTTGTAGGAAATAGAGAGATTTGGAGCAATAAGAATATAAATGTTTATAGATTGATTTGTTGCCGTTTTTAGAAAAGGGCACTTAAAGCTACAAAAGCCATATGAAGGAAAAATGCTTTTGGTATCAATATCTGTTAGAGTTTCATGTCCATAAGCTTCACTGTATGTGACTTAATCCTTTAAAAATATTTATTTGGCTCTTACAACGAGAGTCATCTTACTACCATGAGATTATTTAGGCACCAGGGAGAAGCATGCTCAGTTTCCAGGTGTAGATAATTAACCCTTTACATTGAATACATGTTCATCCCCAAAAGTCACTATTCTATACGTCTACTGAAATAACTATACGTTAAAATCTGGAATTATTCTATTTATTTATAAAAACACACCAGACATAAAATACATTGCTTTAGAGCATTTGCTTAGCTCACAACAGCGCCTTTTAAAAATGATTTTTAAGGACATCTGTAATAGTTATCTATTGCCATAATAATGTTACAGAACAAAGAACCACAAAACATTAGTGACAAACAGCCATTAATATGTACTCATATGTACTCACATGTCTGGAGACAGTGGAATTTCAGCTAGGTGGCTGCACTGATCTTGTGGGCTTGTTCACGTGTCTGGATGTTACTTGGCTCTCACCTGGGGCAGCTCGGGTTGCTCTGCTCTATATGTCTTTTATCCTTCGGCAAGCTAGCTCTAGCATATTTTCATGGCAATATCAGATGCACAAGGGAGAAAGCTTGAATTTAAGCCCATTTCCAGCCTCTGCTTGCATCCTACTTATACATGTTTCATTAGCCAGAGCAAGTCATGTGATTAAACTTTTTGAAAAAGGGTGGCATCCCATCCACAGTGAGACGATACTGCAAAGTTGCACGGCACAAGGTGTGAGAACAGAGGAGAGAAATTGGGCTCACATTGCAATCTACCACGACAGAATGGCTCCTGCTGTCTACCATGACAGAATGGTTCCTGTCCACAAGAGTGGGTTCTGGAAGCCACAAGTCAATCATGTTTCTCCTACAGTCTACTTTTGGCTAACTGGGTCAGGGCAATCACTATTCAAAATTAAGAATCTAAGAATGCAGAGATGCAAAACAGTCTCTCCATTTGAAATCAGAATTCATATGACAGTTCCCTTATAAACTCAGTCTTTTTCTATAGTTGAAGAAATATTTATACTGTATTATCCTTAATAATACCATACAAAGAGAATCCTTGTGATAAATAAATATGCATATTTACATATTTTCTCAATATTTTCCATCTATCATCTTTATTGTGCATGCACTAAAAATATTAAAACATGACCTCTGCTCTTAATGTGTCTAGAGAAAAATGAGAAACACATTACATATTATGCAAGGTCATATGTGACTATAATCAGATTCTATCTATATTCTACAGGATTTTGAATAAAATAAATAAACAACATATTTTTCCTCCTGTGTTAGTTGCTCTACATTTTCTATCTCTTGAATATCAACAAATATATTAAGTAGGTCTTTTTACACCTATTTGATAACTAAGGAACTGAGGCCTACAGTCTTTATTAAACTTGATTAAAATGTACTTATTTACTGAATATCTAAGCTGAGATTTGAACCTGAATCTTGCTAACCTCAGAACCCAGATATTTTTTTTTTAATTAAGCTAAATTGCTTCTTTATGCTAGGAATCCATTTCCCATTTTTAAACACTATAGTAATTCATTATGAAGTTTTGACATGAGATTAGCTTTTTAATAGAAAGAAAAGAAAAAAAGGTATTTGGTAATACATCAATTTGTTAAACTTTTAAGTGGAAACAACATTTTCACCCAATTCTCAGTATGAGAAATACTTTAAACTAATCTTTTTATTTCATTACATAGAATGCTGTTTCAATTGCCAGTACATGAATTCCACAGTTTAGTAGCATCAATGAGATATTTTTTACATCTTTAATATTTTGCTGATGAAATAAAAGTCTTCCAAGCATGTATAACAAATTATATGTTCTCTACCCTGTGAGACTAATTACTTGGTGCAACATAACATTTAAGGAAATGAAGCACCATTGGCAAACATAAACTCTTTCACAAAAAGCTTCCAAATAACTTAGAAATGGGTATCATGAATTTAGTGAGGCAAGACATGCATTAAAATAATATGACTACTACTTGCCCAATAAATATATGAAGAAGAAACTTCCTTAACTGTATAATTTAGTATATTAATTATTAAACATGGTCATTAACTCATTATTAATTTAGTTTTTAAAAAATAATATCTGATATCTATTGAAACTTTTGAACATTTAATGCTAAAGCAAAATAGTAAATAATCATATTAGATATTTTTGCTCTAAAATAATACATATTTTCAAGTCAAGTGTAAAATACATAATGCATATTAAACCAATATGTTTTAATACACTTTAGTAAGTAGTTCAACTTTCAAACTTTTAAATTTGTCAACATTTTTGATTTTCCAAATCTGGACAGAAAAATTACAATGAATGTCCTTGCTAGCTTTTTAGACCTGATGTGTAAATAAAGTACAGATGCTAGACTTCCCCTTTATTAGCCTTGTAGATAAATAGGTTTTTCTTAAGAGATTGATAAGAAAACATAGGCTCTGTATTACTCCATTCTCATACTGCTATAAACAAATATATAAGACTGTACAATTTGTTTTAAAAAGATGTTTAATTGGCTCGAGGTTCAGCAGTCTGTACAAGAAGCATGGCTGGGAAGGCCTCAGGAAACTTACAATCATGGCAGAAGGCAAAGGGGAAAGTAGGTCACGTCTTACATCGTGGGACTAGGAGGAAGAAAGAGGGCAGAGAGGAGTTGCCACACACATTTAAACACCCCAATTTGTAAGAACTCTATCACAAGAACAGCACTATATGTATTAGGGTTCTCTAAAGGGACAGGATAGGATGGAAGAGTATATGAAGGGTAGTTTATTAGAATTGACTCACATGATCACAAGGTGAAGTCCCACAGTAGGCTGTCTGCAAGCTGAGGAGTCAGGAAGCCAATCCCAAAACCTTAAAAGTAGGGAAGCTAATAGTTCAGCCTTCAGTCTGTGACTGAAGGCCCGAGAGCCCCTGGGAAACCACTTAAGTCCAAGCCCAAAAGCTGAAGAACGTGGAGTCTGATGTTAAAGGGCAGGAAGCATCCAGCATGGGAGAAATATGGAGGCCAGAAGATTTAGCCAGTCTAGTCCTTCCACAGTCTTCTGCTTGCTTTTATTCTAGCCGAGCTGCAGTGGATTAGATTGTGCCCACCCAAATTGAGAGTGGTTCTGCCTTTCCCAGTCCACTGATTTAAATGTTAAGCTCCTTTGGCAACACCCTTACAGACACACCTAGCATCCTTCAATCTGAACAAGTTGACAATATTAATCATTGCAAGCACCAAAGGTGGAAATCTGTCCCATGATCCAATCATCTTCCACCAGCCTCCAACACTGGGGATTACAATTTGACATGAGATTGGGCAGGGACACAAATAGGAACCATATTAGGCTCTTAAATCTGTATCACTACAAACATGGTAAAACATCTTAAAGATGCCAAATCTCAGTTACCCGTAACAAAATTACATGCTTTAAGACTGTCATATTTGAATAATATAGCTCCTGGGGGTAGGAACAGTAAAATTATCACAGAAATTTAAGTCAGAAAATTGCATTTTGAAATTTTGCTCTTCTACCTTTAATTTTGGCTCTATATTCAAATTATGTGAGACATTTTTTAGACATATCAATTACCAGTGCCTCAGTCCAAGATGATGAATACTTCTAGGAGGTGATTCTAATTTAACAGCTAGAAACACAATACTAAAAAGGTCAAGTTGCTGAGTCTATAGCCTCACCAACAAAGTGAGATCACATTGATTATTGCCTAACCCATCTCTCAGAGTGGGTAAGACACTCAAATGAGATTTATACATGTGTATTGTCAGCTTTCACTGCTAGACCTTTAGCTCTGTCAAATTTCTTTTAGTGAACCAAATGGTTCACTACAAGAGTTTGTAGTGTGTATAGGGAGTGGGTGCAGGGAGTAGGGGTGGACACAAAGCATTGAGAGAAAGAGAGGTTTATCAATTGGGATGTCATTTCTTTACAGTGGATTTGTCCGTTTTTTCATGTAGTCCAAATTGTATTAATGGATTTTTTTTAAACCAGACTTTATATGTACAAGATTCATGTTTCTCCAGTTAGTATAGGTGACCTAATTTTATCTCTATGTAAGCACCTGCTGTGATAAATTTTGTCTTTTTGAGTCTCTACAAATTCATTCACATTTCTACTCTCTTAAATGTTTATTAAAGAAGCATTTCAGAATATAAAAAACTATGAGCTAACAGATAATAAAGTAGAAAATATAGAAATATAGCAAAAGAAAAATAAATCAGCCATGATCCAAAGAAAAATCACCGTTGACTCGATTTGCTCCGTTTCTCCATTTATTTTGTAATTTAACATTTATATGCATTCAATTTATTAGAAGATGCTAATATTTAGTCTGTTATATATTTTGTAATTGTCTTCTGATTTTGTTGTCTGCTTATCTCATCTCTTTCTTTTGGTATATGCTATTTAAACATTTTTATAATCAAAGAAATTGGCAATTGCTCTATCTTACTGCTTTTGTGCCTATAAAGTTTTTGCTTAACCCAATGTTAGACACATACTTACTGTATTTTTTATTTTGTTTGTGGTTTTTTTAGTTGGTTCATTGACACATTGTAACCTATTATATGGTCCATGTATTAAGGATAAATATAATTTCAGACAGCACAGGTTCATGGTTAAATTTCCTTGAATATATAGAGCTACATTTATCCTTTTTTAGTTTTCTTTTAAATCTTGTAGTTAAATCAAGAAGAATGTCTAAGATTAAGTTTAGTGTGTCTCTGAAACTTTTAAAAACACATCTTAATCTCCTTTAAAAAACAAACAAAACAAAAGGGGACACTGGGCTCAGAGCCAGGTGACAGTATCAAGCACATATTAAGAAACACGGCTTCATGTGTGTTAAATTTATTTTTACAAGCACTTTCTATTTTTGGTAAATCCAAGACATTTTCCATTTATGCTAACAATATAAAGCTTCTTGTGATAATAAACGTATTTAAATTTTAAAAATCCATTAATGTAAAAAAAATAAGTGAAGAGGCATAGAGGTCATATAAAAGAGCAGAGTGATTAAATGCAACCAAGTGGCCTGGATTTCCATCCTTGTTGTCATGTATTTTCAGACATGCCCCGGGTGTGTTACTTCATCTGGCTGAGCCTCCAGGCCCTCACCTGTAAAATGGGAACAATCGTATAGCTACTATATAATTTGGTTGACAGAATTAAATTATTTTCTGTAAAGCACATATCAATAAATGGTATTATTAAGCATCATCCCTATTAGGATAAGTGAAACCTGTTTTAATCCATCTGTAATTTATTTTTGAGATTAAGGGAGTCATTCTCAAACTGGCTGTTTTAGAATTATTGGAAGAGTTCACAAAGACCACTGAGCCCAGGCTTGTTGAAGCAGAACTGGCCCTGAACACCGATACATTTTTCAGTTTCCTAAGTGATTGTGAGGCTCACGAAAGCTTCAGAACCACTAAAAGTCTATCAAAACTATCATAAAGCTTTTAGCTAATTATGACATTGCTTTCCTAGGCTGTTGCCCTTTGTTGCTGTCAGATACAGTCCTGGGAGTATAGAAAGAAGCAAATAAATATTTGGTGAAGGAATAAATAAGTGAACAAAATATAATTAAATTAGTGCAGACGATTATCAAACTAAGCCCTGCTGGAGCTTACCACTGCTAGATCTGCAATAATTCAAAGTAACCACACAGAGAAAAGCCAGTTTCAACCATGTCTATAAGTTACATTGAGACTGAGTTCAGTCAGGTAACCTGTTATAAAACATATATACACACAAATAAAGATCTTTCTTTTGTGTCAACAATAACCATTTTGAAAATACAATAGAAAAATGCCTCATTCCATTTTTAATGACATTAAAAATTAAACATAATAAAATTTAAAATCTTTTTCTCAAATCAATGTTTAAGATTATTCCAATTAATACCCCAAAGAGCTTTCTCGAAGCTTAACAAACTTGACAAAGTAATCTTTAATTTCACTGGAAATAATAGCCACAATTTCCAAGAAAATCATTTACAAAGCAAAGCATGAGAAGACTTTTACCATTAGATAACAAAATACATTTTAAAGAAAACAAAATTATTTACATATAAGTATTTAATATAGAATAAATATGATCTTTCAAGTTATTGGGCGTATGGCTCTTTAAATAGAGGATTCTTACAATTTAATGTATTAAATATATTTAAAAAGAGAAACGAAAATGAAAAATATTTATGACATACAACCAGATATATTCCAGCTGTATTAAAATTATATTTACATCAAAGTAAAATCATAAAACTAAAGGAAAGTTTGGATAAATATTTATATACTATTGAGGTAGGAAAGATCTTTCTAAACATAAATCCAAATGTATTGACATAAAGAATGATAAATAAATGTATGCCCAAAAGACAAATAAAACTAATAATATATACAAAACCAGGAAAGACATAAACACAAGGAAATCGTACATTATCACGGTCACTCAAACCATGCCAATAAAAAAGGTACCAATTTCCACTATCAAATTAGAAATTATATAATTTTCAAAATATCTGCAAGAGGGTTGGCAACTGATAAATCTCAGGCACTGTTTTTTCTGTATAAGTTTTCATAGTATTTCTGGGAAACAAGCTTGGCAATTTTTTTTTCAGAAATATTAAAAATATAAAAACTCGCTAGTAATTTTTAGTAGGATTATAGTATAAAGGAATTATCTAAACCATATAAAGATTTTGATAACAGAATTTAGTTTTCTGAAGAAAAAGAAAAAGAAAACAAAAGAAAATTGACTAAGGTAATTAGATCACATTTTAAATGAAATAATATCATAAAGTATATATGATCATAAAATATAAGTGAGTAGAATATGTATGGTCAAAGGAAAGTGTTCACAATGTCTTTCTAAGCAAAAACAATATGAATGTTTTGTAAAAGGGAAAACGATATGCCATTTAAAGGACATATTTAAAATCTAAGCAGTGGTTAATTCTTATTTTTGCCATTATTAACAAATAATGAATCATTTTTAATATAAACACTATTAGAAGATTGTAGCTTTTATAATTCATTGAAGTCAATCTTTGTTTTTCTTTCTAGGACATAGGCTGGCAAAACTGAACTCATACTTACTAGTCTCCTTTAATTAAATGTAATAAATTAGATGAAAAGAATCCTTTGATCCAGAGTGTAAAGCTTATTTATAAGAAAACTTCAAGATATATTAGGCTTACCTCCATTGGAATACAAGTAGAAAAAGTGTATTCATTTGGTCAAGATATAACTCCAGATTTGATGGTGTAATAGTTTTAGAATGAGAACTGGCCATGAATCTTGACTTATTCTTAAGCAAGTAACATAATCTCTCTAAGCCTTAGTTTCCTCATCTTGTTTTGTACAAGGAAAATACTTGCCTGCCAATAGAAGTATCTTGAGGTTTCAGTGGGATTGTGTGAGTTTAACCTTTTAAAGTGCCAAGTTCTAAGTCAATAATAGAATGTTAGGCCTGAAAATCACCTTAAAAGCTATTTATAACCATCCCCCAATCAAGAGGACACTGCTATTTATAACCGTACCTTAGGAAGGTATGGGGGGGTCTGAGTTTTGGTACCTATACAAAAATTATCATCAAACTTGATTCAAAGGGAATCTGACCCATTATTAAAATCCCAATGTCATTTGACAATTAAAGCATTGTATAAAGATAAATCAAGGAGTCATGTTTCTTTTCAAAGAAGCATACAATGTAAAAGGAATAATAAACCCTAGTGATTTAAATCCCTATAAAATTAATGCATTGTATATGAAGAATTAGCATAAAACATACTGACATTTATAGAATTGTTTCCAAAACACACTGAAGGAATTCCTTGTTAGAGAAAACGGTGGTTTGGAATCATTTCCTCATGTGAGCCATAAAACGTCTTATACTTCGGTACTTTTATTTAGTTGCTTTAAACCACAGTTGAGTTCATGTAAATTGGAGCTCAGATCTCAAATATTTTTAATTTCTCTATTCCCACACTGGAACCAGCTACTGAATTCTAAGACTTAAGAGAAAACTTCAGTGATATAAACTAGTTTGCCACCAAAGAAAAAGTAGAGAAGGTACATATTATAAAATATAGCTATTTTCTTAAGCTAAATGTCTGTGTTTAAAATGTGTACATACACTTTGCATAAAGCTTGCACAAATTTGCAAATGTTTTTAATCAAGTCAACAGGATTGTTGTTAGGTTTGTGTCAGTTTAATCAGCGCTTATTCATTGGATTTAATTGTTCACTTACATGATTTTCATTTTCGATTTTTGAGACAAACGTTAACTATAATTGCCTCTTACATCTGAGACAGAAGGATTCACCTTTTTTCCCCAAATTGTTCTATAGGAATCATTATTTTTTACTGTCGTAAATTCATGTAACATAAAATTTACTGTTTCAATTATTTTAACATGTACAATTCAGTGGCATTAAATACAGTCACAATATTGTGTAGCCACCACTGCTATCTCATTCCAGAATTTTTTTATTACCCCAAAAGGAAACCCTGTACCCATTTAGCAATCACTGACCATTGTCCCCTACCCTAGCCCATGGTAACTACTAATCTGCTTTCTTTTTTAATGTATTTGCCTATTGCAGATAAGAATTTTTATTTTTATATGTGTTGGAGAGTCTTTGCCCTTCCAGATCAATTCTTTCCTCTTCTCCATTCTCCTCTGGACCTTGGGAGACTAACGTCTGTGGACTGCACTAATGGGGTGCCCTGCACTCTGGCTTCTGGTGTGCTTTGGTGAGTTGAAAGCCTGTAGGTGACCGGGTGCAGTGGCTCATGCCTGTAATACCAAACTTTGGGAGGCCGAGGTGGGCTGGTTTGAGTCCAGGAGTTCAAGATCAGCCTGGACAACATGGCAAAACCCAACTTCTATAAAAAATACAAAAATTAGCTGGGCATGGTGTTGCATGCCTGTAGTCCCAGATACTTGGCAGGCTGAGGTAGGAAGATCACTTCAGCCTGGGAGGTAGAGGTTGCAAGTGAGTAAAGATAGCCAAGATACAGCCACTGCACCCACAACCTGGGCAACAGAGTGAGACCCTATGAAAGGAAAGAAAGAAAAGAAAGAAAGAAAGAAAGAGAGAAAGAAAGAAAGAAAGAAAGAAAGAAAGAAAGAAAGAAAGAAAGAAAGAAA
>PVKP010007665.1:0-62102 GCA_004027715.1 Plecturocebus donacophilus | reverse complement strand
TCTAACCTCTCCAGACCCCAGCAAGCCTCTATCCTTCACTTTTCTCTTCAGGCCTCTACCACATGCTTCCACGTGTTGCTTCCTGGTGTGAGTTGCACCTTTCCTTTTGATGTCTTTGAGCCAGCCCCTTCGTAAACAGTTTCTTCACTAAGCTCTCTTCAATTGCTTCATTTGAGTGGCTATTTTCCTGTGTAATACTGATTGATATATTAATTGATTCTTCATCAGCATTTAAAAAAATTATTATTATTCATCTTTGAGCGGACGTAGTGAAAATGCAAGCACTTGAAAAATAGACCATTTCTCCAAGGGGATGTGGAGGGTGAGAGGAAGGTAAATATGAGGAGTTTTGGGGTCAATTCAGTGAAAATTTAAATCTGAATGCAGTTTTTAGTGCAAGGCATTCTCTTCCTTTTAGGATTTTGTTGGGGGGGGGGTTGGCCCTTTTGGATTTCACTTCAAATCCTAATTGGGCACCTCCTCTTCACACTGAGGCTGACCAGGGCCAAGCACATGGCATCCTCACAATAAATGTGGTGAACAAATGAAAAATGAATACATAATTAGGAAGTATAAAATGACAAAAAAGTACATTTCATGACTATAAGCTCAGCAAAAGAAAGATATTTAAAATAAGAAATGCCCATAAATATAGTTCTTTAAAAGAAATAGAAGACGGATAAATAAATTTTGTCCTGATCTATGCTTGGCCTATATCATATAATATATTCAATTGCTAAAAACATTATTATTATGCTGGCTATTCAGGACTCCCGGCTCAGGTTTGAAGACTATGACCTTGGAAATTTTGTCTTTAAAATGAGGTCAAGACTTAGATTGAATTTGTAGTTATTGACATCCCAGGCAGCATTTTGCAGTAGATGGTATGTAATCCTTCATATTTTAACCAAATTTTAACTTGAGTGAATTCAGACTATTTGATGGGTTTGTTCTTTCACTTCAGAGATGAGGGATCCCATCAGTTTTAAGAGAATTTAGTCAACTTTGGTATAAAAGAGAGAACAGCAACCTTCATTTTGGGTGTATTATTAGTTTGGAAATGTCCTTGTGTTCCCTTTTTAATTTTATTTTGATCTTTTGAATTTTGAAAGAAAAATAAGGATGCCAAACACCTTACGTATTAGCCAATGAATAGAAAAAATCTTGTAAGAGAATTTTGTGTAAGGCATAGCACCCTATAATCACCCCATAAAAATAAAAAATATTTACAAATGCCAGGTTTTCAGTGGTGCAATAAATATGGCAGTGACCTAAATGAGTTATTCAGTGCAACCTCTATGGTAATATATGTGTAGGGATCTTAACAAGCTTTGTTTTTCACTTTTGATATGAATATGAGATTTAAAGGATTATTGAAAGGGAGAACCAACAAAACTGCAGTGGCTTTCAACTGAGTTTCATTGTAAACCGTCCTGTTTTTTGGTTTGCACTCAAGAATCACAACAAAACTTTACTGCTTTGCAAAGACTTTTCAATGAGCTTTCCCCCAAGGCATGTTTTATAAACCCTAATATCATAAATCTGTAGAAATGACAGCTGTTTATCCTCTCCAGACTGAGAGAAAAAAGGTAAAATATGAAGAGGAACACAGTTTATCCCAATATCAAGAGAAATTTACCACAAGTTGTGTCAGCAAAGGAACATCAGTGGATTCTGACACTAACACGTTTCTACATATAGCCTTTACCCTATACAAACTAACATATCGAAAAGATTAAATAAAAACCATGTTAATGATGATGTCATTTATACTAAAACACTGTCTCAGGTAAAAGTAGGTTACATTAATAATCCAGTGTAAAATAAAATCAATTCTTAGGATGCCGATTTAACACCTTAAAAATGTAGACCTAGTTTTTAAATAATTTGTTATGCCCTTAGAAGGAAGGATTTTATAGCACTGAAGATTTATTTACTAAGAAGTAACTTTTTTTTTAAGGATAACTTGTGGATCTTTCCAATGTTTATTTGTTTTTTGAATATTTTAGGATTTTTGAATTATTCATGATACTTGGCTTCTCTAATCCATGTCAAACATTTCTAAAGTTGTCAAAAATATTAGGAAAAGTAAATAATTTTAAAATGTGTTCTAATTCAAAAGACTAACAGAATTATATTATGTTAAGTGCTTTCTTTTAGTAGTGAATTAAATAAATTATATGCATATAGCAGATTAATCCTTCATTAAATTGTCAGTAGCATTAGGAATGGAATAAATAAAGCCTGAGAATGAACAAATATAAACGCTAGTCTTCAGATACATGAAAAACAAAGAGTGTGTCCAACATAAACAAATGAGGAGCACATTAAACACATTATTGGAACTGTTGGGTTCTGTCTGTGTGTGTGTGTTGATAAACTGCAACGAATCTACCAGCAGAAGAAAAGGGATATTGGCTTCATTTCTCCACAGTGTTCTGCAAATGCAAACACAAAAAGTATTTTTAAGTGTTCAAGATCATAAAGTGAATTGATAGCATTTGGTACTGCTTCCTCCATTAATTATCACCTTTATCTAAATCTCTCTTAAATGTCATTAAAATTTATGTCCCTACATTGGGACTCCACGGAAAGTGCTACAGTAAAGTAATCCCACCTCGTTTTCATGACTTGAGGTCTTTCCTAAAATGAAAAGATGATTTGACAACAAGGGAGAGGGAAGGAGTAGGAGAGGTGGAGGAGGGAAAATGGAAAGGAATGAAGGGCATAACCAAAGTTTGGAGGGCAGGTGGGTATTGGTTGATGTAAGAGAGTAGATGAGGGAAGAAGAGGTAAGGACTTACAGAAACATTTTTGTTTAAAATACTCTCATGTGATTACTGTTATTTCTTGATTAAAACAAACCCTCCTGTACTACGTTGAAATCCAATGCTCGTCATGCAATTTTGGTGGAACATATTTTGACTTTTAAACAGAACTCACATTGATAACAATGAGACTCTTGTATTTGGATCAGTATTGAAGGAAAACAAGGGAAATGAAGTCACGGGTGTTTTTACCTTTCTCACTATATAATTGTCTATTATTTCAATAAACATGATAATGAAAATCAAAACCAAAGCCACCATCTCTTCTAATCATATAAGTAGAAATCATTGTCAGTACAGCTTTCTCCAAGTCTGTAAGTTTTTTTCTCTGCTATCCTTCTGTCCTAGGAAGAAGTTTATCCTACAACTCCCTCTCCTTCTCTTGAATGGTTTCTCATTTAATTTGGGTCAGTTTGAGCAGTGCTTTATCCTGACCTAAAGTTTCCTCAAGATCTTTCCAGGCCGGCCACAGTGGTTCACACCTGTAATTCTAGTGCTTTGGGAGGCTGAGGTGGGTGGATCAACTGAGGTCAGGAGTTTGACAACAGTCTGACCAATATGGTGAAACCCCATATCTACTAAAATTACAAAAATTAGCTGGTGGTGGTAGCATGAGCCTGTAGTCCCAGCTACTCATGAGGCTGAGGCAGGAAAATGGCTTGAACTCAGGAGGTGGAGGTTTCAGTGAGCCAAGGTAACGTCACTGCACTCCAGCCTGGGTGACAGAGCGAGAATCTGTCTCAAAAAAAAAAAAATAATAATAATAATAACTAAATAAAAAGAAGGAAAGAAAAGAAAAATATAAAAAGTCTTTAAAGAAGATTTAGAAATTTATTTAGCTAACCTCAAATGTTATTTTCCTCTATACCCAAATCAGGAAATATTGTTTTTAATATCATCTTTGGGATAAACTCCTATTCAATAAACAGTGACCGGGCTTTTCTTTATATAAGATTCTGTGACAGATTCTCTGAGAAATTTCAAAATGAGGAAGATAGATTACCTGACTTCAAGCAGCTTTCAATCTACAGAGAGGCAGAAAGCATGTACGAACTCAACTTATAAATGTAGAATAGTAAGAAGGAAAGATGGATCTCACCTCCGATGATGATGATCAAAACGCAGTAGCTCATGCTGATAATCCCAGCACTTTGGGAAGCCACACTGGGAGGATTGCTTGATCCCAGGAGTGTGAGATGAACCTGAGCAACATAGTGAGACCCTGTCTCTGCAAAAAATAATCTAAAAAAAATTATCTGGGTATGATGATGCACACCTGTGATCCCAGCTATTCAAGAGGCTGAGGTGAGATTGCCTGAGCCCAAAAGGGCCAGGCTGCAGTGAGCCGTGATTTTGTCACTGCACTCCAACCTGGGTGACAGAGTGAGACCCCACCTCAAAGAAAAAAAGCAGCATGAAAGTGAGTCTTGAAAGTTATCTTGGATTTTAATTATTAAGTTCATTCTTGCACACATGGCGGGGTGCCTTGGGTCTTATGCTATTTCTTGTAGATGACAAAGGCCATATTCATCACAAATCCTTAACAGTTCTGAGGCTTTTCATCACCACCCCTATTCTCTGTTACACAAGTTACAAGCATCTGGCTGATTCAGTGATTTAATCAGCCAGATGCATTTTGTTTTCTGCAAATTGTGGTTAGTTGTTCAAAATGAAAAAGTTGACTGAGCACCTTGGAATACATTTCCAGGGTGACTGGCTGGGATAAGTCATCATGATTAAAATTCATTTTTTCAAGTGGAGAGTTTGACCTTTATATTACCCAAAGTGAGAAAAATGGATCAAATTTCAAAAATATACAAAACCCATTCAAATGTTGACCTAATTTCCCATCTGATATTTAGCCCTGTCTGGCAAAGGTGAGGTTTACAGAGAAGAGTTCTGAGGTTCCCTTGGGGTATAATATCTGCATTTGTTTTTACAGGAGAGTAAAAGTTCAGGTAAGTGACAATTGAAACCTGCCTGCAATGACGTTCTTTTTGTCATTCATTTTCAGTTAAAACATTTTGAAACTCATGAGCTATGACGATAAATGGAAGGAAATGACTGAATTGAAAATGTCCTCATTTTATTCAATTATCCTCAGTAACATTCTTTTCACTTTAGCAAAAAGAGTGACCATCTCTACTTTTAATACCTACTCGAAACAACTCTTTGGGAATTCAATCTACTGCTGAGTGCTTGGCTTGTGAACATGTAATGTTAACAGTTGCAGTGACTCAGCCATGCTTGCAATATACTGGAGCTGTGATTAGCAATATATGGTAATGGACTAGTAGCAACAGTATCACCTGGGAGTTTGATAGAAATGCAACACCTCAGGCCGAGCCCAGGCTTCTTGACTCAGAATCTGCATTTTAACAAGATCCCCAGGTGATCTGTATGCACACTAAACTCTGAGAGGCCCCACACTAGGATTTGACTTCAAGGGAAAATAATGAAGAAAAATACCACATCCTGCAGAAATGCAGAGCTAGTGTTGAAGAGAAACAGTCCCCAGAATGATTAAGGATACAGAGAAGTTTTTTGCCTCTGTGTTGTTTTGCCTTGGCGTTTAAACAGGGTGATTTGATCAGCAATCACTTCCATAAGGAAAATAAGTTTAATTTCTTTTTCTTCCACCGAGATCTTTATGGTTCTACGTCACTGTTTTTGATAGGCCTGGAGCCTGCAGTTTGAGACAAAGAAGAATAGCTTGCTGCTGACACAAACAAGAGAGTAAGACTCGATAATTCAACTGCCACCTGCCAATTCATCCTCCTTTTAAACTCAATTCTGAAGAATCTCCAGAGCCCAGCCATCTCCCAGCTGGCCCAGTGTGGCCATTGAAAGGACTCAGCTGCAATGAAAATTGCTGATAGGACTGATGGGGCTGATAGGAGCAGACAGGACAGTGGGGAGGGCAGGGCCCAGCAATTGTAGGCAGCCTCCCTCTGCTTACCATTAAGGGTTTTTCTAATCCATCAACAGTTCCTTTTGAACTTTGGCTCACAGACCCATCCCATGCCAGAGTAGTTAGTATCTTCAGATCTCCGTACTCTACGATGCTTTGAGCAATGAGGTTGACTTGTAAACTCATCCACTTTTATTTGAGAGAAATCAAAGTTGTACACAGATGTGAGTAAGAGAAGAAGAAAGAAACTTTCTCTCAGTTTGTGCTTCTTAAACCTTCATAAATTCCGGGAGAAGAGCATGAGATTCTGGGTCCACTTGAAGGTACTCAGGGGAACTTAGCCAATGAACCAGATGTTAGGGTGATATTTATTAAAGGCAAGGCCTCCACATATGAGTTTGGGTCTTTTATCTTCTGTTGCCCTCATCTTACCCGTATATATAGCCATGTGTCTTTGTGTGTGACTGGATAGGATGTTATTGAAAAGTTATGTTTCCATAACTGCTATGATCGTTCATGTGGCCTATGGCCCCTGAGGATCCAGAAAGTTGTCTCTCATGAAAATATCTCTCTGAATCAAAACAAGGATGTGGGTTGGTCACAAGCAAAGAACTCATCTGTGTACAGATTGTATGTAAATTAGTCTCTTCTTTGAAGGTGTCCAGCAAAAATGTATGAACATTGAAGGCTGGGGTTCTACCACTGATCTTTATGAGATCTTGGGGCTAGTATTTTACTTCTCTGGACTTTGTTCTATTATTCTTCAATAATGAGTTTCAAATTAGTGTCTACAGAACATTGTTCCTAGGAAATTAAGTATAGAAGAGACAGGAGTGTTCACAATGAATAATTAAATGCAGGAAACACTAGGTACATGACCTGCTTTCCCTTGAAACATCTCAGTGTCCATTACATGTTAGTATAGAAGGTGAATATCTAAGAGGAGATACAGCATACTAGCCTCCCCAATCTTTGACTAAGATGACCTCTTCCTAGGGTACTATTTACATCCCCTGATGCATGGTGGGAAATGCTATTGTGGATAATCTCCAAGACATGTGTCAGGGCTGATATTTTATGATTCTGTGATCTAGGGGACAGCCCATGTTTCTCCTTTATTTCTTCCTGGACAGAACTGTCCAAACAGCTTAAGTAGTAAGGAAGTAATTAATATTTTGGGCCACTGCACTTCTGGTCTCCTATGCCTCCCTAACGTGCACTTAGATAAAAGCAATTTGCTCACAGTTAAAAGTCAACTTTGAATGCAAAATAGGTTGGATAATAAATTGACTTAATGGAAGAAAGCTGCTTTTTCATTAAGATTCACTCCAAAGTAAGATCTGTATAAATTTACACCAGAAGTTTAAAATAAAATTATTTGCTTGAAAAGAGAACAAAATGCCTATTACCAGATAGTCAGTTTAAAATCTTTCTGGAGCTGCCCTCTCAAGACTCAATCATATATCCTTCTTTTTCTCTAAACAAATGATACAGTTGTTATAGCCATTAAGTGGGATTATTTCATTGGGAAAATATTAAAGCCAGAAAATTGTATGCTTTTGGTGTTTGTACTGAAGCTTTGTAAATTAAGGTTAATACACATACCCACAAATAGAGTGGGTTAAAACTCCCATGCTGATCAGTACGGGGATGGTCCCTGTGAATAGCCACTGGATTCCAGCCTAGACAACACAGCAAGACCCCATCTCTAAAATATAAAGTAAATATGTTCTGCTAAAATGAATCACAATGGTATATTATTTTAAATCTTGAAGAATTATGAGATCAAAAGAATTCTAGGTTAAAAGGATAACCGTGTTTCCAATTTCTTCTGGCTTCTAAGAACTGGGCTAGAATTAAAAAGAAATAATAAATTCCTAATTCTGCTTTAACAGATGATGATGTGAATGTGTTTGGATTATCATTTTTAGAGGGCTTTCTCAAACTGCAAACTTATTGGCATATTTTCTTTTTCTCCTTTTCAAAAATTGGTAAACTTTTCTCTATTTAAAATGACACATCCAGTTCCTGTCTACTTTTGGAGAAAGCTGTTAAATTATTTAACTTCAAAATGAGCTATATTCCAGCCTTCATATGGGTGGTTCCTGGAATCAGTCTAATTTTGAGTACTCATTCCTGGCTAGAGCTTATTATTACTAGAAGAATTCGTGCTGACAGGCAGAGACAAAAAGGTCACAGAGAAGGTGACTTTTCAACAGAAATGTGATTTATATGCTATAAAGCACTCTATTATTATTAGATAGGAATGGAAGTTCAGGGAAAGAATATGGGACTTGAAAAGTCTCTTATTTCTGCAAGTTCAGACAGATTTTAGGGGGAAATTGTGCCATGAATTTCTATTTCACCACGAATGAGACTTCATGGGCACAGTGCAGACAAAATTAGAGCCAGATATAGAAGCCAAAGTAATTTTATGTTTTAGGTTAAACTAGCTAAAATATTTGATTTTGTAAGAGTAGAGCAATATTGCATTTATGCACATAAAAGTGATTTTTTTCTTAAATTACTAGTTTTTACTTAAATTTACTTAAATTATTGGTTTTGAAATGCAACGTCTGTTAATAATGATATGTTATGCAGCTAACAACCACTGCCTTTGCAGTGGTAAATGCCTTTGTGTGGTTTTTTATTGTTTTATTTTTCTGTGTGTGTGTGTGTGTGAGAGAGAGAGAGAGGAAGAGAAGAGGAGAAAGGGAAAGAAGAGCCTTAAGTAGAGCTTAGACTCAAGTATAGTTTAGAATATGATAGATTTTCAAGAGTCAAACCCAGCTTTAGAGTTATATACCAAACACTAAAAAACAAAAGAAAGCTAATAAATTAAGATGACATCACAAACCACAAAATGAGTCCTGCTCCTTTACTGCTGTTAAAGATGCCGGTCACGTTAGCATGGGCAAGAGCATTTTCTTGCCTGAAGCAGTATCCCAAGTTCTACAGTTCATCCATCTGCAACCTGTTGACTATGTTTCACATTGGTGATGAATTATACTCCATTTCCTCTGTCTAATCCTTTTCATTTATTTACATTTTATGGAAGAAACATAAAAGACTCCTTAGAAAAATCCAACTGTTTTTGATAAACCTTGTCATGTGCAAATAATGGAGCCTTGTCAAGGCCAAGCTTTTCTGGAAATTTATACCTTCTAATAATAATTAAAAGGAAAAAAAGAAAATCGGAAACAAATAAGAAATATATTGAATTGGATTCAAAGCATGTTTGTGGCTTTGAGTCAGTGACAATAAAGCATTTTCTATCAGAAAGTGTTTAAACATGGCAGTGTAACTAACATCCGTGTTCAACTTGAATTTTGGATTTTTCAAATAGTAAAACCATGACTTCAATTTTTAAGCCTCAAGAAGAAAGAAAGCATTTCATTCTCAGAAAAGCATTATAGTAATAGTCTGGTTAAGGTACAATGAGAAAGTGCTGGACAGCAGGATGAACTGTTACCCAATAAAGGACCTTAAAATAAACTCGGAAAAGATTCTCAGCAAGAGGTTTTTAACTATTTCCACAGAAGTTAAATTTATATAAAGAAGATACACACTTTGGCTATTCATGGAACATACATATCTGGGGTTTGATTCTCTAAGTATTTTTATCCATAAATTCTTTAAGGGAAAAATGATCACTTTTACTTTGATTTCTCTTTTGCTTTTTTACATATTTCTATTAAATTTATAGAAACTCTTCAGCTAATTATTAATGGTTCTATTTAATAGATTTCATTTGCTTTGAAATCTTAATGGAATATATTCCCCATTTTACCTTGTATTTCCTTCGCAGTATACAGCTACTATTCAGAGTAGTAGTTTTCAACCTGGCTGTATTCTGTAATACAATTGTCTAGGGAGCTTCTAAAAATACTGATGTGTGGCCTCACTTCACAGCAGCTGAAACCAATCTCTGGAAAGATGACCCTGGGCATCTGTGTTTTCAAAGTTTGTCAGGTGATTCTCAATTAGAGAGAGGTTCACTCCCATTTCTTTATGAGTTTAAATCAGAATTATCTTAGAGTCAAATATTACCATGGATCCCAAAAGTTTACACTCATTTAAATGCCCAGAATTTCACTACTTTTGATCCTTAAGGGAGTGGGGGCATGATCGGGGTTGGAAATTCAGAATCCTGAGTTCAAATCCAGACTTGGTAATTCACCTAAAATATGATATTGATCTTGCCTCTAAAAAATGCTGAACAATAACTTTCTTAGAGGGCTGTGGGGAAGATTAAAATAATTTGAGAATGTACGGGGTCCTACAGATTAACCCAGAATGCATCTCTACTGTAGTGTAAATGAATTTGTCAGGAGGGAATCTAAACCACCATGCGGTGAAGGGAGATACCTGTGTTTTCTGTTGAAATGGTCTTGATGGGGTAAACTCAGAAGTGAATGGAGGAACAGCTCTGTGACCAAAGGGAAACATTATCAGTTACAGTCATGTACTGCATAACAACATTTCAATCAACAATAGACTCCACATACAATAGTGATTATAATACCACGGTTTTATTGTACCTTTTCTATGTTTAGATACACAAATACTTATGATTGCCTACAGTATTCAGCACGGTAACATGCTTTACAGGTTTGTAACATAGGAGCAGCAAGTTCTATGATCTAGGTTTGTGTAAGTATATTTTGTGACATTTGCGCAATGACAAAATCACCTAAGGATGCATTTCTCAGAATATATCCTCATCATTAGGTGACACATAACTGTATTGGAACAGGAGAGAGCCTCTGAGATGCAGTTTGTACATCAAAAAGAGAGACCTCAAGGTCATGATGACTGAAATCTCCAGTGACTTGGAAGATGCATCCATATGGAAATCATGAGGCCTGCAAGGGTAAATATAGGTGATCACCTCACTTCCTACCCCAGATCTTCTTTATTTGTCCAGGAAATGGAAGAGAGAGATTTGTAACAAAGATTGCTGTACTTTTGTGGGAGAGAAGACTAAGAGAAATCATGTACTCACAGCTATTATTGGAACCCTCTGGTACAGTCCAGCTGATGTGTTCTGCTTTGAGTTACCTGTGTTAAACACCTGGTGGAGGGCTGCCATCTCTAGATATTCCAGAAATGTTGCTTCTCTTCCATTCTCCACCATCTAATCTTCCCTTTTATTATCTCATTTTTATATCACTATCAGCTGTACTAATCTCTTGAAGTCTTCTTTGTATTTTCTTTACAACCTTGAACATCCATGTAGTTGATTGTTCAATACATTTCCATTGATTAGCTATTAGTATGCTAAGGCTGTGGTTAAAAAAAAAGTACTTTAGATGGAGTGGCTTAAATAATAAAGGTTTATTTTCTCACAGTACTGGAGGCTAGAAGTCTCAGGTGAAGGTGTCAACAGGGTTGGTTTCTTCTGAGAGCTTTGAGAGAAAGATCTGTTTCATTCCTCCATTCCTCTGTCCTTGGCTAGTAGACGGTCATCTCCCATCTGTGCCTGTATCCAAAATTCTTCTTCTTATCACAAGGATAGCAGTCATATTGAGTACTGGCTCACCATAGTGATCTCATTTTAATTTAGTCCCTCCTGTAAAGACTTGTTTTGAAATATGGTCACATTCTGAAATAATGGGGGTTAGGACTTCAACATATGAATTTGGTGGAGGAAACATAATTTGGCCCATAACACTGACTAAATGATGGATGAGTAAATATATGTTTGATAGAGAAAGAATAAATGAATGCATACAAATTATTTTTGCATGGCCAGCAAGAATAGAGGCTTTAAAATTTTTTATATGCAAACAAAAACTCCTAAACAAAAACAAAAGCAAACCACCACCACCACCACCAAGACTTGTAAATTACAACTTTTGTTTCAAAAGAAGCCTATATGTTTATTTGCCTCAAGACAAGGTCTTGCTACATTGCCCAATCTGGAGTGCAGTGGTGTGATCATAGTTCACTGGAGTTTCAAATTCCTGAGCTCAAGTGATCCTCCCACCTCAGCCTCCTGAGTAGCTGGAATTGCAGGCATATGCCACAACATCTGGCTAATATTTTTATTTTTTGCAGACACAGGGTGTCACTATATTGCTCAGGCTGGTCTCCAACTCCCGGTCTCAAGCAATCCTCCCACCTTAACATCCCAAAGTGTTGGAATTACAGGTGTGAGCTACTGTGCCCAGCCAGAAACCTAGTTATTAATTTTTGCTTTTAGAACTTCCAGAAGTATCTCTATGAAGCCAGCATATTCAGGAACACTGCTATATACAAAGATTTAAATATATATATATATATATATATATATATATATATATATATTCATTTTGTTTTGTTTTGTTTTGTTTCCTGTAGTAAAAACAGGATTAGAGGACCAAAACCAAATGCTGTAGATTGTTTTCTTCTTTTCTCAAATAATTTTTAACTGGGTCCCTTAGCAATGATACACAATTTGAGGACATGGATAATGCCTTTGAAATATTTAATCTCAGACATCTCCTGCCTAAACACTTTTGCTGCAGGTGATTTCACATTAAACTAGTTTTTTTGGGGGTGGGGGGTAAAACGAATCTCAAGATGAATGCAGTAGCTTCTGTGGGAATTCTTTTTGGGTACTAGGCATGGGAAGCATGTAACCAGAAGTGGCTAAGCCGAGAACAGGTTAAACAACCTTAAACCTACATCCAAGGGAGAACATCATGCAAGCCACAATAGCAATGTCTACTAGGTAGATCAAGAAGGACAATTCTCCACCAGTCCTATTAATTTTCAAAGTGCATGAGAAGTCAGTAGATTGTTCTGATGTATTAGCAAAGATATAGAATCTGGCCATATCTGATCCCTCCAGCTGTGGATAGTAAGGTCAAAGACATGAAAATAAGCCACAAAAAATACTTTTTCTCAAGGATTGTACCTATCATAGAAAACAATACCACAGGTAGTGTAGCCTACTCTGATTTTAGTAACATATTATATCTGAATCACTGTGGCCAGTATACACACTGTAAGTAGAAAACCTTTCTAGGCTTCATGGAGGAGCTAGAAATGAACAAAGTCATGAAATTTCTAAAAGGTGTCACTAACCATATGTGACCATTCCCCAGATTGAATTGTGTAAAAGTTTAGCAATGTGTATGGATAGCAGTCTTATCTTGTAAGCACATGTATCAACTAAACATTTTCTGTGCGCCAGGAAAATTAAATAAATAAGCTATTATTCATCCAGTTCATTAATTTGATATCTAATTTTATTTCTGTCACATGTCTTCAATTTTCCCTTGTAATTATACATGGGGAAAATTTATTTTTGTCTTGGTTCCTTATTTTTCAATGTAATTATACTGCTGGACTGTGAAATTTATAGCAACAACACCTAGGTTGATGTTTTCAGAGACGAAATAAAAATAGTTATTGGTACCATCAAAACTGAGTTTTATTAGACATCCATCAAAATGATCTTTTAAATTTTAGCCATAATCATTTCAAACTAATTTTAAGCCCTAATTTTAGTTTTCATTTTAGCCGTATGCATAGCTCTGAATATAGACAAGCAGTAGCTGATCAGTAGCACTAGGACCAAAAGTTATTACAAGTGAAGAAATATTTTAAACTAATGATGACAATGTCTTCAAATTAGATATAATCATTCTGAAGTATCTGAGTTTAAGCTTGATTTAGCAAGGCCTCATGGTGGGGGTGGGGAGGTAAAATAAAATTAACCACTGTTTTTCTAAAATGTATTTTAAGAGACAAATTTTTAAATTGTATTAAATCTTCTAAAATCATAAAGCTTAATTTTTTTACATCTATGACACAACATTTTTACCAGAAACTACCTCATATATCCCTCCACAATTCAAAAGTCTTCCATTTTTCATTCTTTGACCTCCAATCATAAAAATGCATTCTTTTACTCATACTTACACACATATGCTTCTATTGAACGGATGCCCTACTGCCTTCACACACTACGTAGTCTCTGATTTTGAAATCTGAACATCTTTCAGTTCATTCATATTTGCAAAATCTTAATTCACATCAGAATCAATTGGAAAACATAATCCCAGCAACTTCCAGTGAAATAGAAGATCTAACAGGGAACAGAGTCTCATATTAAATACCAGAAGGGTTTGATAAGAGAAGGCTTTTACTATTGATCTGGGGAAAAATTCAAGAAGCATTTTGAGATTTGGAGACATGTATTCTCCTTTCAGATACCTTAACTCTTAACACAGCCTTTAGACTTAGGCATGAGTAGCAAGCAAGTGCCTCCAGATGAGCGAATCTCCAACCAGGTGAAGTTCTCACCTGGCAGTTTAGAAAGTGGGATCTGAACAGCTAAATAATCAAATAGATCTGCAAACCTCTCAGTGAACCCTAGCCAACTCTTAGATGCACTTTCAGCAAACCTGGGCTGAGTTTGGAGAAACTCAAAGCAATAATTTTATGGTCGCAGATGGAAACCAGTCCCAACTCCGCCGTTTAAATGAATCTGAAAGTCAAGGGCCATTTCAAGGGCTCTGAACCCAAGCAAACCAAAACAATGTAATGATTCCCAGGGAACGATGGAAGTCCTCAATGCATTGTCTTGGCAGAAGCTAAACACAGATTTGTTTTATATTATTCAAAAGTGGTAAGTGAAAAAATGAAAAAAAGTTTCTTAGTTTGTCTGGAAGGTCTGTATTATTCAGAGGCAAAATGAATAGCCTTTCAAGCATTTCTCCCTTTACATAAGCACATTTCTAAGAAAATAATTGAGATTTTTTAACCAACTACAACAGTTATATCAAGAGGTTAACAATTAAACATAGACTGAAATGACTCTTTCTAAACTTCTCAGAATTTCAGGGATAAGGCTGAAGGTCAGAAGCTGTCTAAAACCTTTGTCTCAGGAACAGAGTTTCAGGGCTGAATTATTCTATCTACAGTCCTTACATCTGGATTTGAATTCCATTTCAGGTGTTCTGGTTGACCACCAGGTTCCACATGATATCAGGTCAATGCCTTGCACACTTAGTGTAACTGGATGCTCTTATTGTGAGAACATCAGTAATATAGACAACCAGAAAAAGGATACCTTGACTTCTGAAAACATGCTCTTGGATTCTTCTGAAGGACATTAATAAACAACAATGCCAATAGTTCACAAGAGAGGGCCCTGTTTGTGGTGTGTGTGTGTGTGTGTGTGTGTGTGTGTGTGTGTGTGTGTGTACCTGTTTATCTGTCTTTCAGCAAAGGGGTTGTAGCTTAGAAAAAAATTTTATAACTTGACTAGCTTTGAATTCCTCAAGAAAGTCAATTTTTTTTATCCTAATTAATCTTGGTTTTAAAATCTATTAAAGATCAAAATATCTCATTTGTTTATAAAGGGAGATAAGAGTTATAATGACCACTATATACTAGAAATTAGATAGATAGTCTCATTTGACATCTATTTCATAGACCTTTTTGTGAAAAGTAAATGAGGAAACAATCCAGTTCCCACTATATATGAAGGCTCACTAATTGTTTGCTGTTGTTTTTTTTAAGATGGAGTCTTGCACCTCCACTTCCCAGGTTCAAGCGATTCTCCTTGCCTCAGCCTCCGCAGCAGCTGGGATTACAGGTGCCCGCCACCATGCCTGGCTAATTTTTTTTTGGATTTTTAGTAGAGACAGGGTTTCACTATGTTGACCAGACTCGTCTAGTACTCTTGATCTCATGATCTGATCACCTCGGCCTCCCAAAGTGCTGGGATTACAGGTGTGTAATCCTGTAATTATGCCCAGCGAAAGGCTCACTAATTGTTAACTTTCTTCATTATATTCACCACCACCACCATCATCGTCGTCATCATCATCATCATTTTTGTCATCATTTCTCTTCTATCAGGGCTCATTACCACAAACACTGATGCCCTCAGCTGTCTTCTGCAAAAAAGAGGTACAGGCAGAGTAAGGTTTTCATGCCTCTCTATCTCCCATTCCTCATCTTTGACCTCACTTTGGAAGTATCATCTCCAAACCCACCTCCTGAGTGTTCTTAAGTGTTCTCATGTTCTTTCTAAGACTTGGAAACAACCCAAATGCCCATCGATGATAGACTGGACAGGGAAAATGTGGCATGTATACACCATAGAATACTATGTAGCCATAAAAAATGATGAGTTCTGTCCTTTGTAGGGACATAGATGAACCTGGAAACCATCATTCTCAGCAAACTGACACAAGAACAGAAAATCAAACACGACATGTTCTCACTCATAGGGGGTTGTTGAACAGTGAGAACACATGGACACAGGGAGGGAAGCATCACACACTGAGGTCTGTTGGGGGGAAATAGGGGAGGGACAACAGGGGGTGGGCAGTTGGGGAGGGATAGCATGGGGAGAAATGCTAGACATAAGTGATAGGGAGGAGGGAAGCAAACCACAGTGCCATGTATTTACCTATGCAGCAATCGTGCATGTTCTTCACATGTACCCCAAAACCTAAAACTCAATAAAATATATATAAAAAAAATAAAATAAAAATTATTTGGGTAGCCTCTAATCTGTACATGCCAATCTTTTCTTTAGGGAACATGGCTACTTCATTTTAAATATTCTGTGAGTATCAGACAAAGAAGTCATTTAATATATTTATAACATAGTCTATACCTTTAACCAGTCATCTCAAACCTTGCTGCATATTAGAAATACTTTTGATAAATTAAGACAAAACCAAACAAAACTCCTAAACTTAGGCTCTAATTAGACCAGTGAAATCATAATCTCTGAGGCTGGGACCCTAAAATTCTTTTTTAAAGCCTTTCTCACATTCCTTTACCCCTGTGATTCTAAAATATAGACAGAGTTTAAAACTACTGCTTCATATAAACCAACATGCTTACCTACATTACAGACATCCAGAGATTCCCAAGAATTGAGTGTTGACACATTCATTCAAAGATTGCTTTGTCACAGCATATTTTCCTACAGTGGCCTTTGGAAGGAATGCTGATGTTTGATAAGCATCACATATTTTTATATCAAGTTCCTGTAGACACCTTCCCCCTAAAGTAGTAGTGTGTTTTCTGCACTAGTATCTCCTAGTGCAGAATTTTCTAAATTTTGTCTTGAAGAATACTCTTCCATGAATACAAATATATTTCCTACTCCTACTTTCCAAACCATCCTAGGTCAAATAAGTTTACAAGATGCTATTTTCCCTCTTGATTGTTTCTGTTTTGTTGTTTGTTTTTTGTTTTTTAAGCTGGCTTTATTGAGCACTTATCAGCTACCAAGCATTGCCCTAAGCTCTTGTCCTCATTATTTTACATATTTCTCATGACTCAATGAGGCCAGTTATGATTATTACTTACTCTTTATAGACGAGGAAACTGAAGCACACAGAGGATCAACACTCGTGTGTGTGGCCACACTAGGACCTGAACTTCAGTGTTCCTGATCCAGGGTGTTTGTTCATAAGCATTCTGCTGCAGCCTCCATTCACATTATTCTATTTGAGTCTCCAGAAAGTAGTGCAGTAAAGAAGGTTGGTTAACATTATTCAAGCCCCTATTTCCTAAAGATATGTAAGCCATTTCTTTTATTGTGTTTGTTGCTGAGACAACCCTGTTAATCTCCTGAGAGGCAGTGTTACTTACAAGGGAATATTTTGGGGATTCCTGCCCTAAGGCGTGGCTGTATTTGTATTTCCATGTCACCATCCTTGATGATCCCTTGTATGTACTACTGTGTCTTTAGGCTGAAGATTCAAAAACACAGCAGAGTGATGTTTCTGAGTTTTCGGAAAGCTGCAGTCAGGCCATTCTTTCCCTGTGGTACAGAATGGGTTTCACAGTGCTTGCTCTGATTGCCAATGGACTGGGGCCTGCTCGCTCCTGGTGGCTATTCCAGCTCACAGCCTCACACTTGCACCATCTTGATGCCTTCTTTGTATATCCCAGTTGCTTTGTTCATGCAGAGAATAAAATAAAGTAGCTGAAACATGACTGAAAGTGTGATTAAAACGACTTCTGACCCCACCCCCAATTCTGTAATTAGTTTGATGCAGATTTGTCTGCATTCAGCAGATTAGTTTGGCTGAATTCGTTTGATGCAGATACAGTGTGCTTGGTCAGCAAGCAAAGGAGATGGAGAAATCTGCACTGAGAACCATTCCTAAAACTGGTGACGCCATACACACAGAAGCCAGCTCAACCAGACTCCAATCTCAATGCTACACGTGGGTAAAAACCACATCTGAAATAATTCCCAAGCACACCCTCTCCTCCTTTACCACAATCACTGTAAAGTAACAACTCTCATCATTGCTTGCCTACATGATTACAAAGCTTCCTAATTGGTCTCCTCACTTCTGATGTCTTCTCCATCTATTTATTCTCAACAGCTTATTAGTGGTTCTCACAGTTTGGTATGCATACAAACCATTTGAGAAATGTGTTGAAAATGCAGATTCCCAATCCCATTTTCAGTTTTGTTCATTAGGGTCAGGGTGGAAGCCAGCCATCTGAACCCCATGTGTATTTTAACAGTCATTCACCTTTGTGCAGATGGCTCATGTGCTTTGAAAATTTGCTCCAGGCTGTTACCTAAAACACAGTGTAACATGACATGATTTTTCTTTACAAAGAGGTGTCATTTTTTCTGTGACAGGAAATGAGAATGGACTTGGAATGAGGATAATGAGAAGTTTTTAGCCTGAGAAGACAGAATACGGAAGTCAAGAGAATTTGTGTAGTTAACCACAATTGTTCTGATACAACTTTCCTGGGAGACCTGAAGAAATGACTGTATTAATGAATTTTAAAAAATAAAATGTGAAAGCTCGTGCCGATGGTGATGTAGAGTTTTCTGTCCAAGCATAAAGCTAGATAAAGTAGCCATAACTTGGAGAGAAACCTCTTCTCTCTTCATTCTCTTTACTTTAAAGAACCATTGTAGATCAAACAATGTGGTCCTTGCAGGAGTGAGAAGGTAAACGTGGGATTTAGAGGAAGTCAATTTTCTAAAAGACAATGCCACTTTTCAACATCAATGACAGAAGCAGAGAGAGCAGAAAACATATGAACTCATTCTTTCGCTTCGAGCATAGTCTTTTGTTCTGAGGCATGATTATTCTCTTTGGACGGATCTATACCCTACAATTCTCAGACTATCAAGACAGGTAGGGCAGAGGTCTAGAGAAAGGGGCTGGAGTTCCTGCTAATCTAAACAATGGAGACTTATCTAATTAATTTCAATATTAATATGGCATTATTCATGCTCTAAGTGATAGAAGAAGCTGTGCCCTGATAATGTCATTTTTCTACTTAAAAAAAAATAGTGTTTCTCCTGGCTTCTCTGAATAGTTCCAATGCCCCAGTATGACAGAAAAATATTATTCATAGCTGGTGTATACAAAGAGTTTCCTTCTCATCTGCCTCATTCTCAAGCTCATGCAATCTGGTTATATTGGAAGATTTAGCGGTTTTTAAATCGTTGAGTGTTTTTCAAGCCTCACACTTCTTTACTCTTGCTCGTCTGTTTACCTGAACATTCCAACTACTCATTCTTTAAAACAAAAATCAAATGAAACTTTTCTTTTATAAGAATAAGTCAATGAATGAGTTTTCAGGTGAAGATACGGATGTAGAAAGTTGCAGTCTTTCTCTTAAAGCCAAGGAGTTAATTGGTGCTAGAGAAGTGGTTAGACACCTGGTTTTGTGATCCTGATCTCCTTATTTATATGCCAGTGGCATCCTTATTCAAACTCTGATTGATGCCACTTTGATCCATTTCTTCATAGGCATTGTTGTCCTGTACCTAAGACACCTGCCCCACCTCCTGTCGTACCTGACCCACTTTGTGCGTGTTCCTTTTGCAACTAAGAGACACCAGTCCACCCAACTCACACCTTGGACACCCCTGCCTCTAACTGTAACAAACTGGTAATTACAGCAGTTGAAACTGATCAGATCTCTGCCCACTTTACTGACAAGCTCTATATACTAAAATGAGATTGGCTGTGAAAAGTATTTCAAATATTAGGACTGTCATCTTTCTTAGTTATTTCTCTTACCCTGGGACATAAGAGGTCATGGGGATGCTTTGTTCCTGAGGAAGAAGAGAGAAGAAAGAGCCCATTTCAGGACCAAAGGGCACAGAAGAGGCAAACATGGGGGCATAAGACGAACTTCACCTGAAGTTAACTCTATTTACTAAGCTACGTTTTCGATATTTAAAAAGTCCTCTGTTAAAGTAAATTTTGTAATGATAGAGGAAAACACAACTTCAGCTTGATGGATGCCCTGAGAGAATGGAATCTGATTTCAGAATTTAGATATGTGCATTCTTGCTTCATGGATTGTCATTTTTATGCTCATTCTTAACTGTAGCTTCTAGGTATTTCTTATGTCATTAAATACCAGTGGTGCCGCCAAGAGAATAGAAAGTGAGAGGTTTACTTTGTTTACTTTTTACATTCAGCATTTCATCTAGAAGCCCACAGGAGACTTCTGGTTGTATTCACAATGATGACAGAAGTTTAAATAAATGCAGTAGAATCCCACTGGTTTGCAGTGTAGTGATGCTGAATGCATGAATGGAAAGCCTCTTGGTGGGTTCTTTTTCATGGATGTAAAATGCAGTCATTGATGTCTTTTTTCTTACAACTTTGTGATAGGAGCAAGGTCAGAGGAAGAAAAAGATGGGCAAAGATGCAAAAATTCTTTCACTGGAACGCTGGCTAAATTCTTAACACTTTCTATCCGTTCCCCTGGAAGCTGCAGAACACAGATTCTTCCACTATGGCAAAATACTGTGTCTTCTCTGCTTAAAGCCATTGGATGTCAGAGATTTAAGGGGTCTTTGTGACTGAGTAACATGCTGGGTTAGCAAATGAGGCACCTGACCTAGAGGAGTAAGTGTCTTTTCCAAGGTCACACAGCTAGTTGGTGGCATCTGTAGGTTTTCAGCCCAGGTCTCCTAACTCTTTGTCCCATACATTTTTGCACAATGTTTTATGGCCTTCCCTTGAACTTCTCAGTTGACTTCTTTCCTGGTGTCTGGGGAGATGCCAAACAAAGTTGGAGAGGCAAGATGCTGGCTAGAAAGTATACATGCACAACACAAAGAGACATGTACCTGTGGAATCCTCGGGAATCATATCATATACATAAGAATTTGATTCAGTCTGATTACAAATTGGGTCTGCTAGAATATACACATCCTATGCTTTTAGACAAATTGAGGATTGTGGAGTTGACATTAGGGCCAGGGGCAGCATGAAACTGTATTAGATACTGGGGCAAAGTTCACTCATCCCTGGACTTTAATGAGAAGAGTTGAAGAAGGTGGGTGAATCTGTGGGCCAAATAGATGTTCCTGAATTTAAAAAGTCAGATCATAAATTGCAATTTGTAGCCAAACTAGGTGAGAGCATCCAGATACAGAGGCAATGAGATAGAAACCCAATGAGAGAGAGTTAAAATTGTCATGGAGTTTAAAACCTGCAGGGATGAAAGCACTGTGGCAGCACCATTTTACCTGGCTCCTCTAACTGCAGGCATGTGAAGAGAAGGACTTGCTCCATACTGTCAGACTGACAAAATCATTGGGAGAGTCTCTGTGCTCCAGCTCAAAGGGAATCAGATCCTTCTCATCTCCCTCTCCTCACAGGAAGTCTTGTGGGCTTCTCTCTTCATGATTATTTTAGACCATTCATCATGTTACATGGTATGCAACAAGGGTTTCCATCATAATTCATGACTTTACTGGGATTTCTGTAAAAGGGTATTTCACTCAGCATTCCTAGTTCACATGCTAGATTATTTTTCTCTTCTTTATGATCTGCTTTTCTCCTATAAAAGTAAATTGAAGTAGTTCTAAATGTCATTTTTTCTTTGTTCTTTATAGTCCAATCCAATAGCATAGTTTCTCTTTCTACCTTCCTGAGAAATGCCATGAATTAATAGTTTAAAATTTTACATATAACTGAGATCCTGTTATTTTAAGGTTATGACTTCCATAAAACAAATGTCAATCTAAATTTTGTGAACTTTATCCTTTAATTTCTCTCCTGAGCTGTTCTTTTTCTCAGATGGTTTCTTCTATTGCCACCTAATTTGATTGTTGTTTTACATATTTTTTTAGTGCAGCGAGTGAACATTTTCTGATTGGATGTCAATTTCCTGCTATAATGAGCATAATTTTGTGTCAGCCTAACTTCTCCTCTTGTCCACTGAGCCATGTAGCCTTAGGGATGACTAATCTATTCTCACCTTGCATCATGGGAGTGCCAAAATACAACTGGACTGGTGCTAATGAACCCAATATTTTAGGGCTTGCTGACAGGAGGGTTCCTTATTCTATGACTACTATCCCACATAGAGCCATCTTGGGAACGTGTATTGTGGGTCATAAAAAGGACAGGGCAGAGGAGCATGGTCGCAAATGTCCCAAAACCTCATCATTATGAGAAAAGCGATTCAAAATCCTGGGCCCTATTGATCGGTGGTCAGAAACATCATATTTTCAAAAAAGACTTGAACAGTACTCTGGGTAGCTATGGTTCAATATTAATTCATTGCTTATTCCATTTCTTGTTTACATTCATTTTCTCCATTGCTTTATTGTACTCAATTTCACCCTTTATTTTTCACATTGTTATTGTTAATGGAGTAATTGATGAAGTATGTTCTGCTAAAGGATGTGTATTTTTTATAGCTGTCTTCTCTAGGTACAGTGAAAACCTTAAAGAACCTTGAAATTAAATGTAATATATTTGCATCTGTATAGGTTTTATTTTAGCATCTGGAAACCATTTAGCCAGTTATTTATTTGAAACCTGGTCTTAGAGCAATAAAAAGCCACGGACTGAAGCTGTGTCTATACTGAGCTACCGAATCAAGCCCAGGCTGGAAACTATGATTGAATCCAGCCAGAAGGCTCACCCAGTGGAAAAGGGCTGCTCCAATACAAATTGGAACCTTCACCGATTCATGAAAGGGAAGAGCCACCATCTCCATCACCTGAGGTTCAGTTTTACCTCCAACCAGCATTAGCATGGACACAGCAAACCAGTCAATTTCTTGCTGGTTTTCATGATCATATTTGAATCACAGTCATCACGGGGATCGGAGAAGGAAATATTTTCTCCTGCATAGGGGAACAAAAATCTGAACAAGTTCAATTTGCTATCAAAAGCATATGTGATATGTTTTCTACAACATTCATCTCAAGGGATTGAGGAGGGGAGTTGGATGATGTAAAATATTTGAAAATTTGGAGAAAATGCAAGAAACACACCAGGGTTGAGTTTGTAAAAAACAAGAAATTCATATGAAATATATGATAGAGTCTTTGAAAAAGTAATTGCTCACATTTCAAAATACAGTTATAAGGTCAAATGTCTGTTAGCACCCTGCCTGACACACAACTGTGCTTGATAAATGTCAGTTGTCTCCCACCTCGTCTCTTACCACTGCTTTCTCACCCTTTCTTTATTCTTTTACTTAATAATTTTTAAAATAGGCTTACTTTTATGGTAAAATTTTATAATTAATGAAATATTTACTGATATACAAACATGTAGGTCGTATCTTATTTTTCAGCAGTGTTGTGGATATGTGTCTGGAGGTACATTTTTAAGGATGTAGTCATCCTTTACAACCCCATTATACTCTATAAAATAACAAGTACGATGTCAGGTTCTATAATTTAGAAATAATCTGGATAACTGGGAAAGGTTTCAACAATAAGCTTATAGAAAAATCCTAAAGGGATGAAACCAGAGAACTGGATAAGAACTTAATCCATACCCTGTGTTCTTAGAGCTGAAGAAACTGATGCGAAGAAAGGGGATATTTTTATTCCAGCTACTACATTATCCTCCCTGGCTCCATGCCTCTAAAGTTCACATGACTTAAGAGCAGTGTACCTTGCCACAGCAGTTACTCGATAAAATATTAGCTCCTTATATTGGACAGACTCTAAGATGACCCCTAACTGTCTCCATTTTCTGATACTGATAAACTGTGTAATTCCTTCTACCCTTGAGTGTGGGCTGGGTGATTGCTTTTAACAGACAGAATTCAGTAAAAGTAATAGATTCACTTTTAATAATAGATACTGTAAGATTCTGATTTGCATCTTCCTAGCAGACACCGTTCATTGTTGGCTTTGAGGAGGAAAGCTGCCATGTTCTTTACTGCTTTATGGGCAGACCCATATGAAAAGAAATTGAGGGTGGACCCTTGTTAACAGCCAGCAAGTAAGTGAGAGCCTCGATCCAACAGCCTTCAAGGAACTGAATTCTTCCTACAACTGGAAGACCTTGCTCCTTCTCCATCTGAGCACTCAGATGAGACCCCAGCCCTAAGCAATATTTTGACTGCAGTTCCATGAGAGGTTGTAAGCCAGAGGACCCTGTTGCCTATATGTCTGGCCCATTGAAACTATGAAATAATAAATTTACATTGTTTTAAGCTGCTAAGTTTTGTGGTAAGTTGTCGTACAGCAATAGATAATGAATACATACCCTCTTTCCCTCATCCCTCCCCAGTATGAGAACAGTCCTGGTTCCTAAGCCAATTTTGCTCCTGGAGTCTTACAAAAGTGGATGTTTTACAATCCCCCATTACTAAGTCTCCCTGCTTTGCCAACATTCTGTCTTTGGTTGATGCATTGAACCTTGTGTCTGTACTCTATAGTCCGTGTCTCTTGCTGTTTTATCTCTGTCTTCTCCCTTGAGTTTCGGCCACCCAGCTGGAGCCCTAGACTTCATTTCTTCTGCTACTGGACCACCTTAAGAAGATGGGATTTTCCCAACCACATATGTGTTCATTCACTAGAATGATGCCCAACTTGGCTTGCATGAACATCTCAGATCTTAAACTCTATACAAAAGAATGTTACTTAGATCTTCCCTGCCTACTCTAGATTAATCTAACAATCCAGATCCCTGTCTCCATAATAATAAATTGGTGGTTATGTTTCTAACCCTATATAAGCAGAGTTTGCCTATATTTTTTTCAGGTGCATCTAAACTCTGATCCACAGTGTTATATCACTGAATGAAAGTATTATCAACAGTGCTTGTGATATCACTGAATCAAAGGCTTGGAAGCAAAGCTAAGATCAGACTTTATATATTTGCTTGTCCTAGTTCAGTGTTTTTTTTTTAACAATCTTTAGCTGCTTTTCTCAAAAGATAAAAGGGCCACAGACCATCTAGCCCATATAAAATAAAGATAATCAAAGATAATTTCTAGTTATATTTATAAAAGTTGCTGGGTTTTCATTTCCATTGGTGATAGAAGAGGAAGGATGCTAAAGTGGTGTGACATGTACTAAAAATCATTTCTCATGGCAATGTATTCTTGAGAATGACTATCAACTTTTTTTCTAGAGTACATTTTCTTCTATCTAAGATATATTCAGCATTGTTGTACTTGAAAGCAGCAAATGGCTCAAGTGACCTCAAGTACCCAGTATGTTGCTTTTACTGAGCAGGAATTTAACTAACAGTTTAAAGAAAAAATATAAATATAACCTTGACTTACAAGATAAATGAACTATTCAGAAATATTAACTACACAAATAAAATTTGAGACAGCACAATTAACATTTTGATACATAACAAAATCTATTATCTATAAAGTTGGAAAATAGTATTTGAAATCTTATCTTAAACTGTCTTACTAAAAGGGTTTATGTTGATATATCTTTTTCACTTTAAACACAGGGCTACTTCCCCAAATAAGTTAAACATTGGAAAACACGGTGTTCAAGAGTGAAAAGATTGGGATAAAGTTATGTCTACCTCTTACTGGAAAGTAATTCGTTTTGACAAGTCTGCCTCAGACAGGATCACAACTATGTTATTTAGCCACACATATGTGTGAAGTTTGATTTCATCAACTATAATATTATTTCCTGAAATACTGGGCAGTTTTAATCGATATTCCTCAAGTGATCAATGATATTAACAGCTAGCAAGTTTTTCATATTTAACAGGTGCCAGGCTTTATGATGGTTGTTCCCTACAAATTGTCTCATTTAATCCTTATAGCAACACAATTGCTTACCAACTATGATACTGCCCATGGATCAGATGAAAGAATCAAGACTCAAAGAGGTTAAGAAACCTGCCCAAAGCCACATGGCTAAGGGATATAGCCAGGTTACAATCTAAGCAGTCTGATTCCAGAGTTATGTACTCCTCAACACTGTAATACACACTCCCACAGTTAATCTGAATGTAGTTTACAGCAAATTATTTCATCCATTGATTACAAAGTTACTATTGGACATTTGTTGAGCACTTGTTATGATCAGGCCTTCCAAGGGCCCAAGAATGAATGAGATATGGATCTTGTTCTCAGAGGACCTACAGGTTGTCACTACAGCTTGATTACAGCATTATTAGTGAAATTACAGGAAGAAGTGCAAAGCCTGTGATTCTTTAAAAGTTGAGATCCTCTTTCCAAATAATACACGGTTCATTCATCAGACACCGGCTGTGCTGTTGTATACATCTCCTCCTCCCTACATAGGACACTCCCAGCACATGCCTAAAGTGTCCTACTGCAGGCACCTGTGACTCATCACCTGAAGGCCTTCTGGTGGCCCTCACTTATGCAGAGGGGAGGTAGAAAGTTCCAGGAGGTTCATGACCCCTGGAGAAGCACTCAGCTAAAGATTGATGGGATAAATAAATATACCAGCCTTCTCACTCTTCAGATGTGAAATCTCTATGGTGGCAATTCACAGTGTTTTCTAGAGTTCCCCAGCAAGACTGAGAGCCTCAATTGCCCTAGAGGTAACTTGCTTGATAATAAATAGTTTATTAACATTTGTTTCTTCCCAGTTTCACTGTATTCCTGTCCCAGTGCTTTCTGGAATCTCCTCTAATAAACTACTCGAATTCAAATCTTTGATTCAGACTCTACTTCTAGGGTAACCCAACATAGGACAATTTGTGAATTAATGTAATTGCAATAATGTAAAAATTCAGTATCTTGCTCTACTTCCCAGTGCTTCCCTTATTGAAAAACAGTGTTTTGCTCAAAGACTGGCAGGTTCGAAAATTTCAGGTTTACATAAAGTTTATTAAATTGTTTCATGACAAAGAAGGTGAAATGCAATGGGGAATTCTTGATGGAAAAGAAGATTAAACTATCGTTGGTGTATTTTCTCAAGGCTAATAAACCTATTCTGAGGCAGCCTCCAGTAGCTGTCAGAACTGAAGGCTTTGTATGTTAACATATCAAGTTGTGACTCCAACCTACAGAGAAGAAATTCTTCCTCAAATACTTTCAAAAGAGATACAGTCTAAGAAGAGGCAAGTAAGAAAGGAACAAGATCAGAACAGTAGATAAAAGAGTAGAGGCAGCTTGGTGTAGTGAGAAGGTACCCAAAGTGGAAGTGGGGAAAATTGGGTTCTAATGATCCATTGTCCCTAAAAAGCTACATCACTCTATGAAAGCTAGTGAGTATCTCAGAGCCTTGTCTTCCTGCAAAATGTCTGCAAAAGGATGTTTGATTAGATTAATTTCTTTGTGGGGTTTGTTTTTTGTTATTATTTCTATTTTTAAATGAAATTATGTACTTGCAGATTAGTGGCTGCCAAGGGAATGAGGGGAGAAATGCACAAATTACAAAAGGGTGATGAGGAAACTTCTTAATTTGTTTCTCTTCTTGATTGTAGTGATGGTTTCACTGCTGTGCTCATATTGTCAAAACTCATCAAATTGTATATCTTAAATAATTTTACCTCGATAAAGCTGTAAAAACAAAAGTACATGCTCAATGAAAATTTTTAAAACAGTTTATAACGGCAAGTTCTTCTTTCTCCTCGTATCTCAATGTTCTCCAAACTGCTCCCAGGTTAAACATTTTTTAAATATTTTGAAACGTTTAAGTTGCTCAGGGTTTAATTCAGGTTTCTCTTTTTATTGTTTTCTCTATACTCTCTTCCTATGTAATATCATCAATCATCTTAATTTTGAATTTTATCCATATATAAATGACTCCTAAGCATACAAACCCAGGCTAGACCTCACTTCTGAACCCCAGACATAAAAATAAAATTGCCTACTGAGCCCTTCCATTTGGATATTTTATAGACAATACAAATGTAATGTGCCCAAGCTACTGTTAATATTCCTTCCTTTGCCTTCTCCTACAGTCTTTGCTACTTCTCTGTAAATGGTACCATGAAACACTTCCTCAATTAAGAAATCTTTCTGTCATCTTTTAAAAATTTAAATTAAATCACATCACTCCTTGGCTAAAATCCCAACAAGAGCAGCTGATTGTAAGTGAAATAAAATCTAACTCTTTCTCATAGTTTATAAGACTCTAGATCAGCAGTTCTTAAAGAATGTTCTGCAGATCCCTGGGGGACGGGGGATGGTCCCTGAACTCAGGGGTCAGTTTGGTCAAAGTTATTTTCATAATACTGTGAAACATCATTTGCCTTTTTTTTTTACCTTGTTAACATTTTCATGGATACTGCAAAGGCAATAGTGAATAAAACTGTTGGATCCTAGTATGTATCAAGGTGGTGACATCAATCTATGCCAGTGACTTAGCATTTAAAAAGGGAAGGGAGCAAAATTCACATGAGACTATCCTTGATGAGGCATTAAAAATGGTTAATTTTTCAAAATTGAAACTCTCCAATACACAGCTCTTAATATTCTGTGTGAAGTGGAAAGTACTGTGCATATATGCTTGTGCAATTGTTTGAGTTGTGAGTTGAACTAGCCACCTTTTTCAAGGAGCACCATTTTTATTTGAAAGAATGATTGACAAATTATGTTTATTCAGATTTGGATAAATCTGTCACTTCAAGAAAAGCAATTGACAGTATTTGTTGCCTGTGTTAAATGCAAACTTTCAAACAAACATTCAAATTTTGAAAAACTTTTATCTACCACTGTGAGCTTGACAGCATCCTGATGCTTTCTCCGTAACATAAATGGTGGCTTTACTGAATGTAATTTTCTTTGATAATATACAATGGAATGTGTCAACATTTGGATGATCTGCATTATTTAGTGAACAAAGATTTTTCAAATGACCAACATGTGATGTTCAAAATCACATCAGGGAAAAGACATATTCAATGTTCAAGATAAGTCTATGTAATTAATGTTAAAATATATGAAAAATTTATTAATATGATCTCAGATTCCACTTTACAACTACCTTTAAGAGAGTACACTTGTCAAGTTTTGGTGTAGTATCAAAGAAAATACTTTGATGTATAATATAAATATCTGCTATAAAAATACTGAAATTTCAATTTTGTAAAGCTGAATTTTCTTCATGTATTTTAACCAAAAAAAAAAGAACATATCTTAAAAGTTTGAATTCAGTAGCTCATATAAGAATGTAGTTGTCATCTATTAGGCAGACACTAAAAGGATTTGCAAAATTACAGAATAATATCATTCTTCTCTTTCATTTGTTGTCTTTTAGAAAATATAGTTACTTTTCATAAAACTATTGTTTTTATATTGATACATGTATTAGTTTCCCAGAACTGCTGTAATAAATTCCACAAACTTAGTAGTTCAAATAACAGAAATTTGTTTTCTCACAGTTCCAAAGGCCAGAAGTCGAAAACCAAGGTGTCAATATTGGTTCCTTCTGAGGGCTAGCACCTCTCTCCAGATTCTCTCCAGTAATCCTCAGTGTTCCTTGGCTCATAGCCACATAACTTCAACATCATATCAACATCTGCACTTGTATTCATGTGGCTTTCTCCCCTGAATTTCTTTGTGTCTGTTTCCTCTTGTCATCTCTTGTAAGGATTTGCCATTAGATTTAGGGTTTACCCTAATACAGGATAATTTCATCTTGAGACCCTTAACTTTGTCATATCTGCAAAGACTCTTCCTCAAATAAAAAGGTCACTTTCAAAGGTTCTGGAGATTAAGACATGTTCAGGATTAGGAGATTTTGGAGAAATCACAGTTCAATTTACTGAGACATGTAGTGGGTTTCTTATTATTTTAAGATGAAGAAATAAATACCTATTTTTGTTTAATTCACCATTTAATAGCCAATGTCATACGTATCAATAAATATGACTCATATAAACAAAACTCTTTGGGATCCTCAATAATTTTCAAAAGAGTCAGAAAATTGTGAGACCAAAAGGTTTGAGAACTGCTGCTCAGTGTGCTCAGCTCCCCCTCCAAACTTACTCACTGCTCCCCTCCCCATTCCCTTCTTTTTTTGTTTTCTTTCTACCTGTGGCTTTTCAGGTCGTGAAACACATCAAACTTTCTCATCTTTGGTACTTGCAGAATGGAAGTTTATAAACCTGTGTTTTAAACTCTGCAGTGCCAATACCATTAGCTCTCATGTTTCTTACCAGTGAATGAAAAGAAAGAGCCAAATTATCCTGTATATCTATTGAATCAAGAGTTATATTCCTCAAGTCTCAGTTGAAACGGCAACTCTTCTGGAAGTATTCTCACATCCTCCTGTATATAGAAGCCACTTCTCATTCTACATCACAGCATCATGCATTTTTCACAAGTTTTATCAATATTTTTAACTGTGTTCTATTTTTATTTTTAAAAGATTATCTTATATATCTCTCAGTACACTGTGAGCTTCTTGAAGACTTGTACCATATCTGTTTTACTTAATATCATATATACTCAGCCTAGCTCAGAGGAGTCAGCTTATAAATAGTTTCAATTAATAAATGAATAAGTGGACTCTGAGTTAAATATGAATTTTCTCTGTATAAAGGCCACCCCTATATAAAGGCATATATGGATATAAAAATGTGGCTTTTTCAAATACAAAGTACATCACGATATAAACTGATTAATAGCTTACTTACCTTCCCCCCTCCTCATGTATTGAAGTATTCAGTCACATGTATTCACTAGTAAGAAATGTTCACATGTTCAATACATGTTGAACAAGTTTCCATTTCAGCATTAAAAAAGTCTAGTTTATCTTTTCTTAATGGTTTTAAAGTATTCCAGAGTAGGGGTATGCCATCTCACAAATAGCATTCTTTTACATGTCTCTTTGTGCAGACATATTTAACTGAAGGCGAAGTGGCTGGGTGAGATGTGTGCATTTAAACTTTTGATGGATAATGTCAAATTGAGCTCCAAAACTGCTGAACAAATTTACATTCTCACTAATGGTTTAGGTAATTCAGCAGCTGTCTGGAAGGTAGGACTTGAGAAGGAGCTTGGAGAGGCTGCCTTAACCAAGATTATTTTTTCTATAGGAAAATCACAGTACTTGAAGTGTTTCCTTAAGAGTTGAAGGAGGCTTTTTTATGCATATTACCTTGAAAGAATAACAAATTACTCTGCAGTCACCAAGACAGTCTGTGAGTCACTGGAAACACAAATGAGATAATGAATTAAAATTTTAATGAAGAGAAAGGGAACACTGGTATCCCTAGGGGAGAGGCAACTAGAATAGAACTCTAGACTGGAGTTAATCTATTGTTCCACCAGAATCAGTAGAAAAACACTGGACAACTGAGAAAGAGATCCTTGAGTCTCCGAAAGCCAGCATAGAGGCATACTGAAGCCAGGCACTGGTCTTGGAGTTACACACTCCCTGCTGAGACTTGAACCTTCTCAGGACTCTGAAAAACTCATTATTCCTTTCTGAGCCTCACTCCTACACTAACCCTCGAGGGCTGAACCCTCTAGTCCCTCAAGCCCTTTCTAATTCACAACTATGCTGAGGTTTTGCATAAGGGCTAGTTATGGTCCCAGGATCAATTTAAGGAGGGGCGGGGATGAGCTACTAATTAAGCTGCAGAAATATAACTATTTGTAATAGTTTCTTATTATTGCCATAACAAATTGCCACAAAATTAATGGCTTAAAACAACACAAATGTATTATGTTGTATCTCTGAAAGCCAGAAGTCTGAAGCCCAACTCGGTGGAACACAATCAAGAGCTGTATTTCTTTTCCGGAAGTTCTAGAAGAAAATGTGTTTCCTTGCCCATTCTAGCTTTTAGGAACTACCTGTATTCCTTGGTTCATAGCTCTGTCTTCTATCTCCAATGCCAGCAGCACAGCATCCTCAAATCTCTCTGACTCAACCTTCCTGCCTCCCTTCTTTAATTACAAGAACACCTTCAATTACTTTGGGTCAACCTGGATCAACCCGGATAATATTCCCATCTCAAGGTCCTTCACTTGATCACAGTTCCTTCCTTTTTGCCAAGTAAGCTAACATATTCACAGGTTCTAATAATTGGGACGTGGACATCTTTGAGGGGGACCATAATTCTGCCTACCACACAACTTAAGTTTAAAAATGTATTTTCAGATGGTACAAAGCTGGAAGTCAAAATGCGTGTTGTTTCCCTTTATGAATCTTTCCAGTTATGAGTTGTCGTAGAGCAAACAACTCTAAAACAGCAACAATCCTTTATTTGTTTACATATCAGCAAATTGGGCAAGGCTTGGTAGGGACAAGTGATCTCATGCAGTATCAACTGCAGCCACTCAAGTTATGCAAGTATATTTCTTCAGGCTGTTGTCTGAAAATTTGGTCAGGATTTTGGGCTGCCTGAGTGGGGGCCTCAGATATTCCCCATATACACCTGCCCATGAATTATTTGGCTTTCTTTATGCAATGGTGGGTGGGTGTCAAGAGCAAGAGACTCAAGAAAACCAGACCTAAGCCATATTATCGTATCTGATCTAGACTTGAGAATCACATAGAGTCATACCTCTGCAATAATTACAAGGTCACTCTTGTTCAAGGAGAAGGAACACAGCCCCCCATCTTTTTGACAAAAGTGTCAGAGTCATATTTTAAGAAAAGTGTAGGGGATGAGAGGTAGCCAACTTCGAAAAATAAAATTTGCCATGGAGTACTCTAGACTCTTAATTTAGATTGTTTTTAGAATAGTTATATAACCAATACCTGACAACTATACAACCCACAAGCCATTTAAAGCGGTCTTCCTGGCATAGTCTTGAGCCAGCATATTGGAAGACTAGGTGTATCTTTGAATTGAAAAGTTCTTCTTTTGTTATTAACCTCTCCTGGGGGAAAAAGGAAAAATTCTCATGCTAGCAATCAGAAGTGACATCCCATATCCTCTATTCAAAGGAAAATCATCTTTACATTTCCTTCTGTTTAACTCTGTTGCACTCTTTCCTTCCTGGCAACCATCTTACTATATAAACTATAGAATAAATAAGTACGGGGGCTTTTACGTACAACTCCAGACTCATAACCTCACCCATTGTGTCAAAACACATCAATGGACAATGAACAAATTTAGTCATCTGCATGTTTTGTCTATCTCTATGCTAAACATCTGGAGTTTGGGACACATTTGGGCAGGGAAGGAATTTTCATTATTTACCTGAATGTTTAACCTTGGTTATGCATAGTTACTTAGTATATTATGAAGAAGCTGAAATAATTTCTCGGTCTCAGCAAATCGATCTCCCTATTTTTTAATATTCATTTATTGAGACAGAGTCTCACTCTGTCACTCAGATTGGAGTTCAGTGGTGCAATCTCAGCTCACTGCAACCTCCAGCTCCCGGGTTTAAGCGATTCTTATGCCTCAACCTCAAGTACCTGGGACTATAAGCACACTACACCACTCCCAGCTAATTTTTGCATTTTTAGTAGATCTGGGGTTTCACCATGTTGGATGGGCTGATCTCAAACTCCTGGCCTCAAGTGATCTGCCTGCCTCAGCTTCTCAAAGTGCTGGGGTTACAGGTGTAAGCCACCATACCCAGTCCCCATCTTCCTGTTTTTAAACTTGGATACTTGTACTTAGGTAGATATTCATTCATAACTAGTCAAAATTCATTTTTAAAAAATATTTCTGTTTCTCCCTATATCTGGAGAAGAAAAAGCAGGGAGTCCCTGCTCTCCTTCCCATCCTGTAGATGGTTGCACTGGGTTGGGTGACTGTGATTTCTTTTATTTTGAAATGCCTTAAAGTATCCATTCTTTCTACATTCCTTCTTGATTTCCCTTCTTCTTTCCTTCCTGTCTCCTTTTAATACGTTTGTTAAGCAACTACTATATGGAAGTTTCTTGCCCACGTCTAACAGGATACTGGAAATGGAGATAAAACATGGCACCTGTCCTCAAGTTGTTCATGTTGTAGTGGAGAAATAATGGAAAAGAGTTAGAGATGGACAACATTTCAGACAAAAGTGGAAGAAAGAGTGGCTATTTCTCCTTAGGATAGAAGAAGAAGTTCAAAGTAGGCTTCCTAGAGAACGTGATGTCTCAATTGGGCCTTGATGGTTTTAATAGGGGTGGGCTGGAAAAGGAGAGCAGATGTCACTTATTCTGGTCATTGGCCCAGTGTACAAAGGGGTTCTAGCAGCAGAGGGCATGGAAGTCTCTTAGAGGCTTTATCAGAACAGTGGGATGAGGACACCAGGTTTTGGGAGTGAGTCAGATAAATGATAAAAGATAAGTTGGAGAGAAAAACAAAACAGTTTGTTCTTTGTTCTGTAAGCACTGGGTGCCAACACTTTGAAGTAGGAGAATGACAAAGTCAGTTCTGTGTTGTAGAAAACAAAGTGAAAAAAAAAATAAGATTGCAAGCAGGAAGGGGGGCAATTTGGGTGTGGTTGTGATAAGATTTGTGGGAAAACATGACTTCTGTGTCATTTTAAGTTAATTTCAAGTCAGTTATGCATCACTTTCATTTATATAAACCTCATTAAATTATGTGTCCATTAGTTCACAGTAGAGCACTTAATTTGTCACAAAAATGTATGTTATTTTGCAGTCAAGCTCTATACTGCCTGCCATTCCTTGAGTTATAGCTTATAAAGGCAGGTATTTCCCATGGGCTATTTTAACTCCCATTATCTTTGTGACATGTATGCATTTATGAAAAGAGAAAGGTTATTAAATTTGTCCAGAGACAGTTTCACTAGAAAGAATAAGGTATCTGTTAATCCTAATTGGAGAGTATTTGTAGGTTTGCCTGATGAGGCTTATTGAAACCAATTAAATAAATTCTGGACCACAGGCAATGACACATCTCCACTGACAAATTCACTTGAAATAGCAACATTCAGCAAACATGTATTAAGTTTTAACTGTGTGCTAGACACCAAGAATGCAATGGTGAGGGACTCGCATAATCAGAGGTCTCCAGTCAGAAAGTAAACAAGCAGGTATCCTTCCACGTGAGCTGGTATTTGTTTGAAAGTGAAGTGATGATAACTTAATCATCTTTTCTGATGGTAACATGGTACATTTTCAGTGAACAACTGCTTAATTGAAAACAAGAAGTAAAATGATGTCACTGATCAGAAAAAAAAAGGCCTTACTTTATCAGAAGTGATGAAGATGTATAGAGAAAAACCTCTCTAGGAAAGATGAGAACTACAGAGACAGAGGAAAGGGAGGTGCACAGCAAGTGCTTAATAAATAGTTGTTGAATTAGGAGGTTATTTTATGTAGTGGGCAATATAACAGAGTGGTTTAGAGTGAGGGCTTTCCAGCCAGGCAACCCTAGGTTTCAATCTTGACACTGTAATATATAAGCTGAGCTTATGGGCTACCTTATATCCCCTCAACATTCATATGTTGAAGTCATCTCCCAATACTGCAGAATATGATCTTATTTGGAAAAGGTATCATTGAAGATATTGTTAAAACAAACTAAATATGGCCTGAGAAGGACTCTATGCTTCCATATTTGAGTCCCTGTGGATGAACTGCCAAGACTGAAAACCTAACTTAGAAGCGTGAGCCTGTAACAATAGCTGAATTTTGGTCAATCTAGCAGCCTTACTTCAACCTCTCATAGACTGCTAATTGTTCAAACTGTGTTCAAATAAGACAAACACCAACCTGTAACCAATCCAGCTGTTTCTGTACCTCACTTCTGATTTCTGTACGTCACATCCCTATTTTTGTCTATAAATTTGTTCTGACCACAGCATCCCTGGAGTCTCTCTGAATCTGCCATGATTCTGGAGGCTGCCTGATTCACAAAATGTTCATTGCTCAATTAAACTCCTTTAAATTTAATTCGGCTGAAGTTTGTTGTTGTTATTGAGATGTAGTCTCACTCTGTTGCCCAAGCTGGAATGGCATGATCTCGGCTCATTGCAACCTCCACCCCGACCCTCACCCCCCATTTCAAGTGATTCTCCTGCCTCAGCCTCCTGAGTAGCTGGGATTACAGATGTCTGCCATGACACCCAGCTAATTTTTGTATTTTTAGTAGAGACGGGGTTTCACCAGCTTGGCCAGGCTGATGTTGAACTCCTGACCACATGATCCACCCACCTCAGCCTCCCAAAGTACCAGGATTACAGGCATGAGCCACTGCACCCAGCCTGAAGTTTTTCTTTTAACAACATAATCAGGAGGAGGCCCTTGTCTTGGTCAGCTCAGGCTGCCATAACACAATACCATAGACTGCGTGGTTTAAACAGCAGAAGTTAATTTTCTCATGGTTCTGGAAGCTGCAGGTCAGAGATCATGGCGCCAGCATATTTGGGTTCTAGTGAGGGCCCTCTTCCTAGCCTACAGATCGCTGCCTTCTCACTGTGTCCTCACATGGCCTTTCCTCAATGGGGGGACATAATTCAGTCCAAAGCAGCTCTGAATCCATTATGATGTGTCTACTTAGAAGAGGAAATTTGAACAGAGACGAATAGAGGGAAGACAATGTAAAGAGACACAGGGAGAAGATGGCCATCCACTAGCTAAGGAGAAAGGTCTGGAACAGATTCTTTCCTCCTACCCCCCAGAGGGAACCAGCCTTGCTGACATCTTGATCTCACACTTCCAGATTCCAGAACAATTAGGCCATAAATTTCTGTGGTTTAAGCCACTGAGTTTGTGGTGAGTTGTTATGGCAGCCCTCGCAAGCCAATGTATTGAGTAATCTCGGACAAGTTACTTAACTCCTGTCTTAATTCTCTCACTTGTAGAATGGGAGATGATGATACACCTGCCTTTTAGGGTTTTTGTGAAGATTAAATGTATTACTATATGTAGAGCCGTTAAGTTAATGCATGTCACAGAAGGGGCAGTAAATAAGTCAGAGATTATTTTAATAATGCTTCCTTTAGACACATAGAGACCTTGTGTTTGTGTGAGAATGAATAATATAAAACAGTCTCTGCCAGAAGCTGCTTACCAGGCATAATCTCATTCAATTCCCTCCATCCCCAAAGGAATGATAAACAGTTCTAACTCAGTTCCACAGCTCAGTGGAAAGCCCAGCAGACCTGGGATCGGATGGCGGGGCTATGGTAACTCCAATTTCTTAATTTGTAAAATGAGAATTAATTTCTCCCAGTGCAAGAGCTTGTTGAGGAGATAAAGAGGCTGCCCCTAGCAGCGCATCTGATGGCAGGAGTGAGGTTCCAGGCATGGAGGTAAAGTCACCAGCCCTCACATGTCTCTGCATTATCCTCAGGATCTGTCCAGTGGGCAGCATTCTGCTCTGAGCTTAGGCGTCCCCCTTGCCAGAGGTCTCAGGTGTGGCCTCCTAACACCCCAGGTGGCTGGCCTTCCTGCAGCTGCAGCTGTTCTGCTGTTGTCTCTCTCTCATGTCTCTCCCCGTCACCTGTTGACATTTGCACATTTCTACAACAGCAGTGTATGGCATACACAGCAGTATTCTCCATGTAATTGATAACAAAAAAAGAGCAAACCCAAAATAAGTCCAGTCCAGCCACAGAAACAATAGATATGCTTCTCATTCTATCATGTGGAATTTGTGCCCAGGTGGGCTGCAATGGCTGTGTCAATCTCTCAGAGGCATCAGTTTCTGGTGCTGTGCTAATTCCTGCATCTTTCTTTCATCTCCCTCTCCAGATGGTGATTCTCTCTCCGGTCAGGCCACACCTGGACCACAGGCTTTCTAAACCTTGAATCGCCTTTGCTCATATCTGAGTGGCACCAGGCACTGTGACTGTGATGTGTAAACACACGTGTTGGATTTGCTGACTGTAAATCCAGCTGCTGCAATGACATTCTGGTCTTATACCCAATATTCCTCATGACATTTCTCCATTCTGTTCTGAAGTGTAGGTCTGGAAAGTCATTCTGTTCTTTTCAGCTTGTGGGTAAGGAATCATTATTTCCAAGTCAAGTGTTATTTGAAAGGCAGAACCTCACAAAAAACAAAAGTGGCTTTTCTTTGTTTTTATTTATTGTTTTTCTTATTTAAGAGTTTGTTTATTTAAGCGGTTGTTGGGTTAGTACCTCCTCATCTCTTTACAGACACATTCTTCTCCCAAATGTAGAACAATACACCTCACATTTGTTTATTGGTGGTTTTCCATTTGGTACTTTTAAATATTTGTATGAGCACTTAGTCCATTATTTGTACATTACATTTTCAAAAAGGTGGTTGGGAACGGATATTGGGACTATAATACTGGTCTATTTTTCCAAAAGGCAATGGAAGGTAATACTCATGAAAAATAATCTAGGTCATCCTTGTCATTTCTGACGGATGCAAATTCACAGTGGTACTGCTTGTGCATCATACACATTTAACAAATACAGGCTGAGAATTTCAGTAAAAGAGTTCCTTCTCCATCATACTTTGACAAAATCAAAAGATATCTATTATGCCCCTATCTATCACTTGACTGAAACACAAATGAATTACAGTATTTTTTACCACCATATAATTATAATTTTACGAAAAATAAAAACATATTTGCTTTATACAAATTTCAAAGAAATCTACAACATAATGAGTAATGCAAACTTATATGTATAGGCCAAATGCACTATTTAAAATTGGATTCACTAATTTTATGGAAAAAAAACATGTATTTAGACCATTAACTTTTATTGGTCATCCTTAACACTGATTTAATATTTTGAGACTTTTACAATATTATAACTAATATCTTTTAAAAGATAAAGTACATTTGAAAACAATGGAGGAAAGGAGGAGAGACAGAAGGAGAGAAAAATGAAGAAGGAAAAAGCAAATGCACTCTATATGGGGTGTTAGAGTTATCAATATTGAAGAATAGAAGACTAGAACATACCTTGTGACACTGGATTGAAATTGGAGGTATCAATATAAACTCATGCTTTTTACAACTATAGATGTAAATATAAATACACATAAAAATATAGAGACATAGATGTATTAATTCATTTTTCCAACTCTGCTTCGAGTACCTAAAAGAAATCGTGCTAGAAAATACTGCTCTGATAACAGAAAATACTACTCTCCACTCAAAGAAATCCGAGTTCCTTCAAAAAAAGACATATTTTGGTTCTAAGGCAAGTGAGCTTGGAACTTATTTTTTTACCCAGAAATAAGAAAACTCTCAAAGAATGATGAGAATATGTAAACACACACACATCAAGGTACACACAGGGGCACACTTGTAGAGGCTGCCAAATCCTGGATAATTTGAGCATGAAAATAGACAATGGTAATAATGGATTATAACTCATTGCTTAAGTTATGAATCCATGAGTCCCTATAAGAGTAATTAAATAAATTAATGAATTAATTAATTAATGGGAGGGAAGTGAAAACTCTTTCCTATAGAAGAATGCCAACTTGTCAATATAGAAGGGATGATGAAGTGAAAAAATCTTCAACAAATGGTAAAACTTGTGCGTAATATTTGAAAAAAAACCTAGTAGATATTGTGAAGAAAAGATCAAACTTAGTATCAGGGACAGCCCAGCATTATGTTCCTCCTGATGTGATACACTGAAAACACAGTATCACTGCTATGGCATTTCTGCATTTTTGATGCATAACTTGAAATTCATCATGAAGGAACATTGAATACATCTTAATTAAAGGATATTTTACAAATTAATTGACTTTAACTCTTTTAAAGTATCAAGATCAAAAATGTCAAAGAAAGGCTGGTGGGTTGTGCTAAATCAAAGGAGACCAAAGAGACAGGATAGACGAATTAATGTGTGATCGTGTTTTAGATCTTGGCCTGAAGAAGCTGTGAATGGTGGATTAGAAAATAATACAGGTCAATGTTAAATTTTGATGATTGTACTTTGATGTACTCCTTATTCTTAGGAAACCATTGCTAAAGTATTTAGGCATAAAGGGACATGATATCTTCAACTCGCTCATAAATAAAAGACCTGTATTTATTTTTGAAAAAAAAATGTGCGCAGTGTGTGGGTGTGTGGGTGTGTGTGTGTTTGTGTGCACATGAGAGAGCATGATGACGCAAGGGGATAAGTTTGTTGTAAATAATTGGTGAATATGACTATATGAGTATACGGAAATTGCTTGTGCTATTCTTGCAACCATTTAGTCAGTTTGTAATTATAAGAAATAAAGAGATTTTTTTTAAGTTCTACATGAAAAAAAAAATCATCCAATGTGGAGACATTCCTTTTTTTAAGAAAAAAAGATCAGCATGTCTAAGAAGTGATATTCCAGATGTGTGAAGCAGTAAATTCAATGTCTGGCTGCAAAAATATTTAACTTCTCATGGGCAATAGTTCCAAATGAGGTTCAGACAAGTTGCTTTTACCAAGCATGCTGACATTTCTAAACTGAAGAATTTGTCTTTTTGAGAAAAACCAGCCTCATATATAATTGATTATGAGACGTGTTCAAGTATTAGTAGTCCTTTATATGAAGGCCTTTCTATGGGTAAACATTGGCATTGTTTAACTTCAGTCAAGGTCTTTCTGTCTTCTCAGATCTTTTTCAAAATATTCCCTTTGTAAAAGTAATATTGTGCAGGAAAAAACTGCAGTACTGTGAGGCCTAATCACAGAATAAAATCAGGAGCATTTGGTCATTGGAAAAGATACTCGTTATTGTCAAAACATTGAGAGAAGGCATGTGATATAGTCACTACATTCCTTAAACTCCACAATTATCAGATTTAAGATAAGCAGTCCAAATTAGAATTTGACACTTTCAAACATAAGTGACAAAATTGAGAGACATATATCAGGCCAAAGAAACACAAAAATATACAGCTCTGCATTTGAGCAGAGGAGATAAAAGCTGTGGAATGTTGAACGCATTGGCAGCTTTCTTAGTTTAGAGAAATAAAAAGCAACTTATGGTGGTGATAACAGAGTGTCTTGATGCTGACTACTAAGTTTATCTCAATACAAGTATATTTTTGTTTCCATCTTTCATTTTTTAAATTCAGTTTATGGATTTTCACTGAAAGTACATACAATTATTAGGAGTTAAATTTATAGGGAATAAAATTTCCACGGCCTAGCAATATTCTATACATTGTTAAGTGTATTTTCAGCAATAATAATTCTTTAAGAATGTGATGTTTTGCTATGTACAATGTTTTTTTTTTCAAAATTAAAGTGTTATTTTATGTATAGCTTTTTGCTAAACATTGTAAGATTTATCATGTTGTATGTGATTGTATTAGGGTTCTCCAGAGAAACAGAACCTGTGTGTGTGTGTGTGTGTGTGTGTGTGTGTGTGTGTGTGTGTGTGTATGAAGAGATTTATTATGAGAAATTGGCTTGTGTGATTATGGAGGTTGAGAAGTCACATCTGCAAGCTGGAGACCCAGGAAACACGAGAGTGTAATTCCAGTCCAAGCGTAGAAGACCAACATCCCAGCTCAGGCAGGCCAGCAGGAAGCAAAAGCCACAGAGTCCTCCTTTTCCTACCTTCTGTTCTATTCTGGCCCTCAGTGGATGGGATGATGCCTATCTACATTGGGGAGGGAAATTTACTTTACCAAGTCCACCAATTCAAATGTAAATCTCATTCAGAAACATCCTCCCAGATACACCTCAGAATGATGCTTGATATGGGTGGATACCCAGGGGTCCTGTCAAATTGACACACAGAAACCATCACAGTGGTTGTAGTTTTTTCTCCTTTTGGAACAAATACAATACAGTTTATATGGCCATTCTGCTGTGATGGGTATTTAAGTTGTTTTCAGTTTGGGGCACTTGTGCATGTCCTTTGGTGAACATATAGACGTATTTTTGTGAGTTAGTACAGTCTTTAGTGGAAAATTACTATGTCACAATGGGACACGTGTATTATTGCCAATTTCCAAAATGGTTGTACCAATTCACACTCAGTCACAATGCATGAAAGTCACAGTTGCTTCATGTTCTTGCCAACGCTTGACATTATTAGTCTAATCAAGCAGGAAGGAGTAGCTTGAGGCAGACAAATGCTCCTGTTGAGATCAACTCAAAACGTACATAAAATAAAACAAACAGTTAGCTTAAAGGAATCAAAGAGCTGCTGAAACAATAAGAACTAGAAGGACTGAGATTTCAAAGAGAGGACAAATGATGAAATGTGAGTTTATCATTTGTAGCCGCCTTTTTTCCTAAAAAGATGTGCAGATTCTTGGTGTGGGCACCAGGCCAGGGATCCAAGATCTATTCTGGGAGAAAGGCTGGGAATGGCAAACAAGTGAGACTTTTACAGTTCTCTAAAGCTGGAAAGATGAAAGTGGGGACTTTACAGTCCTCCGACACACAGCCAGTGTTTCAACACATTTGCCAAATTCTAAAACTGTGTAGAATGGGAAATTAAAGAGCTATGTTCAAAACATCTACAACATAGAGCAGAATGTTCCTCAGTCCCATACTGTTGAGTGGATGGCAATGAGAGTGGAGGACCCAGCAGGGGCTGGGCCTTGTGAATACCCTTGGTCAGAGTCCCAGGATTATGTTCCAAGAATATGCGAGAACTAGAGGTGTCAGAGCCGTTCGAACCAGAGCGACTCCATTTTGAGTGAGGGCTAGAAACATGAGGCTGGGACTCAGGAAGTTAGGCATTCCTAGCCTCTAGAGGTTTATGGTTAAGGGAACAAATTAATAATGTTTACTAAAAAGACCCAGACTCAGGAGTGTCTAGATATTCCAGTATCTGGAGAACAAAGCGATTCCTAATTTTGCTTTAAAGACAAAAATATCTTGCAAAATACGGTAATTGGGAAAATCAATCATTTATCACAAACTCTTGTAGCAGAGCACATCTCCCTATATATCTGAGCAGTATACGTAGGGTGGACACATTCCCCCTCTTGCTTTCAGGAACGTCCTACTCTGTCTATGGAGTAGCTGTCCTTTCACCACTTTACTTTTTAAATAAACTTGCTTTTACTTTGCACTTCGGACTCGCCCTGAATTCTTTCTTTCATGAAATCCAAGAACCTTGGAATCCGAATCGAGACCCCTTTCCTGTAACAGAGGTAGACTGAGCCTTAACTTTGCAACAATGGCCTCAACTGAGTGCATAATTAGATAAAAGTGTTAAGCTTCCACTTTTTCAGTCTAGTATAGGAAAGCATGGACTTATTCTAAAGAAAACAATCTCATATATTACTATTTTTAATATGCAACTATTAAATATTTGCTCTGTTGAAATTCTTATTTTTATCTATTTTATTAATCTTTTTCTTAGTTTTCTTGAAAATATTAATACCTATTTAAAGTCTTTGTCTGCTAAATCCAAGATCTGCATCATTTGTATCTATTTCTATTGTCTATTTTTCCATTGATTTCAGTCACATTATTCTCTTTATGCAGGCATAAGCATTTTTTATTAAACATTAAGATAGCTCTCTGATCTCTTTAAATTTGCATTTTGTTATTTATTTACTTGAAATTGTTCATCTGAGTTAATTTAGGGTCTATGTCTGAAAAATCTAACCAGTTACCTTGTGACTCTGTTTCTGTTGTCTTTCAGTTTTGGAACAGCATGCCAGTCATGCTCTAGTGGGATAGAGTTTAGACGATGTTCTCTTACAGTGAGGATTCACCCCATCCTACTGCTAAGTAAGAAAAGTTTGTCTTAATCCAGCCAGGAAATGATTTGACTCAATGCTAATTTGCAGTCTCTTTAAGTCTCAGTGTATTTTTTTGTTTATTTCCAATTCCTAGAGTGAAGCTTGCCAGTGGTCCAGACTAAAAGACTAGAGTGTTTGCTATGACCTTTTCTCCTTGGCAGTGCTGAATTCCAGTTTTTGTTTACCCAGTGTTGTGAGACTGCCAAAAACTCTCTTTTCAGCTAATTTTTACTTAGCTTCTTAACCCCTGACACTGCTCAATAAAGAATTGACAAATGCCTGACGGAGAGTACCAAAGAGTTTCAGGCTTACTTCCCCATGACTCTTTATTTTCCATGATCTTGGTCCCTCAAGCCCTTGATTTCTATTGGCCTAAACTCCAGTGTTTGTCTTACAAGCCTCATGATATTTTCAGAAGCTCTGTTGGCTCTTCTGCCCTTTGGCAGCTGTCTGCCTGGCTTCTCACACGACCACTCATACCGAAAACTAACAAATGCCCCAAGAGGAAGAGAAGCATGGAGAAATGGAACTTATCGTAATGATTTCCATTTTTTTCCTGGGATCTTTGCCCTCAAATTTTGGGGTGCATATATATATATATTGTATTTGACCTTCTCAGCTATTCTTGGTGCCAGATTATTCTGCCGCAACCATGTCAATTACAGTCAGAAACAGAAATCCCTTCGTATATGTGTTTCATTCATCCTGAGTTAAATGAAATTCATTATCTCCATTTTACAAATGAGGTAAAAGATTTAATGAAGATATGTGGTTTACCCAAAGTCATATGGGTGGTGAATGGTAGATCTTGAGTCATGAATTCTGATTCCAGGTGGAGACTTTTATACCATGTCATAGTAACCTCTGTTCTTTCAGGAAACTGTCATTTGGTCATTTGGTGAGTAGATTGCTTGAGAGGCAAGAAAAGAATACCTCTCCGCTGCCACATGTCTTTTATTGCTAGACCATGACTCTTCTCGTTTATCAAACTGTAGTAAATAATCATAATATTAATATGTTCTCTACATATTTAATCATTTAACTTTCATGTCCATTAAAACACTTTCAAAAACATTCCAAACATTTTTCTAATTACCCAGCTTTTAGAACACTATATGTATTGTAAATAGACTATAACAAATGTTAATGTATAATTTCAGTTAATTTTAAATAGCACAGCAAAAATTAACGTTTACTGATTAATTACTTGGTCTCAAATACTTTATATACAGTATATTCTGCATAGGACATATATTCGTATCCTCATTTCATAAAATGGTAGCCCAACTTTAGGAATATTTTATAAACTTGCCTAAGAATGTACACATGATGTATATTCTTATGGATCCAAACCCAGCCTAACCCAGAACCCACGTAGTTAAATATTATGCATTGCTATTCACACATATGCAAGGTAAAATAATCTGATTTTTTTTCTTTTAAATGTTAATGTCTCTTGATTTTTTATGGCTATTAAAGAGGAAAGCATTTATATAGCTGAATCAATTGATTGCGTATCTATTATAGCTGCTGTGGCAGAAACGCAAAAGTCATAGGAACTTCCAATTTAATTGACAAGAAAAAAACATGAACATAAAAAATATCCCACTGCAAAGTGTCATTAAAGTGTTGAGTGACACATTTAAGAGATTTAGAAATTTAGAGGACAGCAGACGAGCTGTTGGCAGTGACTGCCTGGAGAGGGATGACTCTTGGTGTGTGTCTTGAAGGGCTGAGCCCAGAGTAGAGATGATAAGGGGTAAAGGGCCCTGGACACGGTGCCCCAGGGACACAAGGACTTTAGAGGTGACAGTGTGCATGGTATGTCCTGGGGTCAATGCACAGGAATCAAAAGTCTCTTCTTTGGTCTCCCATACAGAGATTTATACCTTTTAAGAGATTAACCCATTAATCTTTGTACATTTTAAAGAGAAAACTAAGCAGGCTGCTCCTGCAGTGCAATTTGAACAGGATAACCAAAGCTATACTTTGCCTCTAAATATTGCTCTTCTCGCTAGTCTTTATTATTCTTATCCACTCCTTTGTTTGAGTCCTCAATAGCTCTAATAAATGCCAATTATGTTTGAAATGGATATGCCTGGATATATTATCATATATTAACAGCTTATTTTAAGCTAATTAATATATTCCCTCCGTACACTGTTTGAAAGAGTAGGTTATGCACTAGATATAGAAAGAAAGGAGAAGGAATCCTGTGAGAGACTGAATGGCCAGACCACATGTGACAATAGGCCTCTGACCTTCAACCTCCACAATAATCAGCCCAGAACATCCAGATTTGGTTGATGAATGCCAACTACTCTACTCTTTGCCCCCACCCCTAACTTAGGATCAACTGAGAAAGCCAAATATACTCCCAAAACCAATCACATAAGACACCCGTCTCCAGCTTCCCTATGCTGACAACCTTCAATCAGAGCTTAATAATGCCTTCCCCGTTTTTCACTATAAAACCCCCTCACTCCATCGGCCTTTGAGTCTCGGTCAAACACAAGAGAAAGTGGCTGACTCTCTAGCTCTACCATGATCTGAAAGCAATGCCTCTGTTCTACTTTGGGTGGTCTTAGTTTATCTCTGCACATGCTCACGGAGGGCAAGCAAAATGTGTATTGAGTACTTTCCAGTGCCAAGTACTCCGTGTTGTGCTAGGGTGTGGGGTAGCAGTGAAGTTGGAGGAAGACTGGACACCTGCCCTCACAGAGCTTACAGTCTGGTAGAGGAGGAAGACTGCTAAAAAAATATCAAACAGATGAATGAAATAACATAAGATAATCATGTATTTCAAATAGAATAGAAGGGGAGTAGCTTCTTAGGCTGGCTGGGGGAGATGTCTTCGAAATAAAATTTAAGCTGAGACTTGATGAAAAGTATGGGAAAGCCTGTCCAGAAGAGAGTTGGTGAGGCAAAGAAGTAAGGGCAAGTAGGATGGTGAGGGCCAGTAGGAGATGAGGAGGAGAACTCGGGTTGTGACGGGGGATTTTGAAGCAAGTATTATTTCAATGGACAATGAGAAAAGTGTGGCTCAGCATGATTGAATTGCCCAGGATTTCACACCTTGCACCGGGGTTTCAGAGCCCCTGATCCTATTTGTTGCTGTCCTCCAGGGATCCTGGAATGAGCCATCCTGAGTGTGGGTTAATGACTAGATTGTCACTACTGAAGAGGCTTCTTAACAGCCGCAAAATTCAAGAACACTGAATGCCCAAGGGAAGGGAAGGCAAGGGCTCTAAAAAGCAGAGAAAAGTGATGAAAGAGGGATAAAGGGGCCCTGCAGGTAAGTGCCATACACTTCACAATTTTGCCTTAGGGCAACTTTGGGTGAATGAATGAGGAGAGAAAAAGAAGGGTGGATGGGGAACAGTGTCTGAACTTGAAGGGTAGAAAGGTTGGATTGAAGCATTTTTCATTTGACAGGTCTGAAAAATAAGATAACATTTTACAAACCCATGTGTTGGTTAAGAATAAGGAAGCAGTGAAAGAATTCTTTTCAATGGGTTGTACTATTAATAGATAGTACATGATATCATTCTTTAATGCAAACAAGATTATTTTAAATGCATTTTACAAATGGAGACTGTTTTGAGCAAGTTTCAGCAACTTGAGGTAAAAAAAATTCTGAAATGCAATCAGCTTTTCCTTCTTTTAAGAGCCAAGATGGCATCGCTGTTAGTCTCAGAGCTGTGAGGAACACACCCAGGGAAGAACTCCACCATTCTGAAAAGAGGATTGTTCACAGATACCTGACAACTTGTCTTTGGGGAACTGTCAATGCCATTAGAGATATTTAGGACAATTTAAGTGCTGAGAGGATCCATTAAGGGAGAAAACAAAAGCCTTCTTAGGGCCTTGGTAGATTCCCTGGAATGTCTAATCTTCAGCACCCTAGACTGCAGACAGCCCTGACACACTCTATTTAGGGATCTGGCTATTTTTAATTTTCCTTAGTTGGTTCTGGGAACTTAACTCCATATCATTTATTTAACTTTTATCCTTCTCCTCTTCTACACCTGAAGTTAAAAAAAAATGATGTATGTAAACTGTCTCTCTCTCTCTTCTCCAATTGTCATGTCTGTGATAAATCCACACTATGAGAATTTCTTTGTTGTCCAGTAAGAACCTGCTCCTGCAGCCCTTGTCATCAGCCCAATGTCAACACTGTCTCTTTGATGCAGTGGCCCCAATCCCTAAAAACCTCCTTCTTTGAGACTCTACATCAAGATGACAATAGCGTTTAGACCATGCTGAAATGACCACAGTAGTATTAATAAGATGCTGGAGTTGGCAGGCTCTTCTGGTACTGAGTTTTTTGGCAGTCGTCATGGTATTGCTGTCTGGCAAAAAGCTGTAATAGTTGTTGTAACTATTACTTATCAGTGATTTGGTAATGATTCACTGATCTCAGGGTTTCCGTGACTGCAATATCTCTTTAAAATTATAAACACGAGATGGGACCTGCTGTCCCCTAAACCTGTTCAAGCATCCTTGCAAAGGAGCAGAAAGAAAAGTGTGCCTCCCCTTCTTGGCTCAAATAGGATAAGCATCAGCTGTCACCATGGCTCTCAGAAGTGTTGCTTGATGCAATTGAGGAGTTTGGGAGACAAGCTTGAGGGTCCCATCGCCCAACAGATAAAGAATATACGCAAGAGAGACATTTTTTCTAATGTGTTGTCATATGGGCTAGAGTGCACTTTCAAACTCTTGGAGTGTGGGTGTGGGTGGAAGGAGTGGTGCTTGAAAGCAACAGGAGCACATCTTTTGTGCGTGGAGTACGGCAGCTTTTTATGTTGCTCTACCTCGTCTTACATGAAGAGAGGCAGAAATGGAATTATGACAAAATCAATTATCAAAATACCTGTGCACAAGTTTATTTATGAAAGCTGTTTACCTCTAGCCAAGTCCCTCAGCATTATATAATAATACTATTCCCTTTATTCAAAGTTTATTGTAAGGATAAAATTCAAGAAAAGAATTTTTAAGTACTTGTAAGTATCAACTCTGCACAAAGCTAAATGTGTTTGATATAAACCATGTGAATGCCTCTGGGCATTTCTCATAGCAGGTCATGAGAAGTGGGCAAAACATGGTTTATTTGGAATTTAGAAATAAATTTCGAGAGGCATACAAGAATCAGTGCAACTTTTGGAAGAATCAAAACCCAAGTCCTACCTTCAACCCTGCAGGTGCTGGCTTCCTTCTGCCTTTCGTGAAAGGCTGTATAATGGGCATATATGGCCATTTTATAGACTGGAAACTCTCGAATCTATGAGTTAAACATTTGGCCAAGTTCAAAAAGTCACATATTGTCTCTCTACATATGAAGTGAAATTGGACAAAATGGGTAGCTCAATTATCCTGAATTGTAAACATTTGGAGTTTCTTCTAGAACCATAAGACAAGTCAGTCTATTTGTGTTATCTTAGAGAATCAAAATGATTTGCTCTTCTGATCACAGTGATTTGACCCCATTCCCACATACAGCAGGTCTTAATAGCACATAACTTTCTCCAGAGTTCAAATCTTAATCTCTCTTTACACTCCACCATAGGGTTCTAATGTAGTCATGCTGGAGGAGACATCTATTGTTTTTACTATTCCAGAATTCCTTCTTTCTTCTTTGGTAACCAAACCTCTCCTTTTTCCTTTTGTAAATTGCTCCTTCACTTCCCAGTGAGGATGTCAATCATGGTCCCATAGGTAGCTAATAATAGTTTCCCCAGTCCCAGAATGCATTTATTGTTTCAGCCTAGGTACGTGACCTGAGTAAGGCCTGTGTGCACCTTTAGAAACAATCATCTTGATGCTCAAAGAAGGAGATGTTCTCTTCTTCTGGCATGTGAGCTTGGAGATATTTGAGTTTATTTTTGACACCACATGGAGGGAGCCTGCTTTGACAATAAATCCAGATCATAAGAAGTGGGATAATAGATAGGGAGAATAAGAGAGGAGAAGAAGGAGGAGGTTCTAATGGCATGTTTTGTATTACTGAATCAGCCAAACTTGGAAACACGTATCTATCTATCATCTATCTATCTATCTATCTATCTATCTATCATCTATCAATCCATCTGTCTGTTCCTCCATCTGTCCCTCCATCTATCTGTCTATGCATCTGTATTAGTCTGTTTTCATGCTGCTGATAAAGGCATACCTGAGACTGGGCAATTTACAAAAGAAAGAGGTTTAATGGACTTACAGTTCCACGTGGCTGGGGAGGCCTCACAATCATGGCAGAAGGCAAGGAGGAGCGGTCACGTCTTACTTGTAGCAGCAAGCAAAAAAAGAGCTTGTGCAGAGAAACTCCCATTTTTAAAACCATCAGATCTCATGAGACTCATTCGCTATCACAAGGACAGTGCAGGAAAGACCTGGTCCCATAATTCAATCATCTCCCACTGGGTTCCTTCCATGACACATGAGAATTGTGGGAGCTGAAGACAACTCAAGATGAGATTTGGGTGGGAACACAACCAAAACAGATCACCATCCATTCATCTATTTTCCTTTCTTTCTATCTAACTACCTTTAGGGTACTTTGGTTTGGATTTTATTAATGTAATCAGAAGTGTCCTGATTAATATATATGCCCAACACAACAGACAAATATATGTATTTATTCTCAGTGAAAAATGTGTGATGTAATATTAAATACTATAGCATTCAATGAATACATAGTAGGTACTCAGTAAAGATGAATTAAATAAATACATAAAGCCTAGTCAGTGCAGAGAGGATTGTTATAAGTTACTTCTCAGTCCAGGGATAGGACTGAGAAAGGCAGTCCTCTGAAATGTAAATTACTAAAAGTCAGCCCATTATGTGTAAAATATAATGTACACTTAGGCATGTTTTCAAAGTGCAGCTGATGAGACTAGGTCATCTACTGAATCCAATTAAGAAGATGAGGTGTTTTGCAAAAAGCTGTTAGCAGCTCAACTGGTTTGTAATGTGATGGAGAGAGCGACTGCCTAACTACAGCAGAAGGGCAGTGAGCTAAATAAAATGAACCAACAGTGGGAAATGCTAATGTGTTTCCACACACTGTAACGCTGGAAAGAGTAATTCGACCGGTGTTCTCAGGAATGCAGGTGTATCTCCAGATCCCTCTACTTGATTTCTATACTTTGACAGATGTATGAGTTTAATCAGTGCAAGCTTCATGAGCATGTGACCTGCTCAGTTGGACAAGGCCCCCTCCCATAGAAGGGCCTTGTGCTTGGTTTAATACTCTGACATCACTACCTTGAAATTTCCAATCATTTTGAACAAGGGGCTGCATATTTTCATTTTGTGCTGGACTCTACCAATAATGTAGCTGGCCTAAAGTCTAATTTATGCTTATGTTTTGTGTTGAAAATTAATAAATGGGAATTTCACATTATCAATTTATCTTCTACAAGTTTGCTTAATTAAAGATGGTTTACCAACAAACATGAAAAATCACAAGGTAGGTTTCTACAATCAAATTTCTGGGCACCTAGAACTGAAAAGCAGAACCCAGAATGTGGTAGCTTTATGGACAGTTACTACTTAGAAAGCCCTACAGAAAGAAGCTAAACCTTTAATATCTATTCTGCCTCCAAAGTGAAGTATAAATACATGTACTACCAGTTGATGATGAATAGAAAGATAAAAATGATCCCTTCCAAAAGACACAACTATAACAAATAGATAGGTCATTCTCCATAGCTTTATATCATTTTATAATTTTAGATTTTGTAAATACAGCCTATTTCTTAGATCTTTAGATTATTTTTAGGTTACTCACAATGAAACACACACACACAAAGCTCTCCTAAGAAGAAGCTTTAGGAAACCTAACCTTTATAGAGACTATTGTGATTTCCTCTTAGAAAGTAAACTCACTTACATAAAAATATTTGACTCAAAACCAATTAGGTTTTTAATGGCTATCTTCTCTGTAGTTTTGTTTAGTACAAAAAGAAAATCACTACTTTTTAGTTCAAGAGGATACCCTGACAACCAACTATAATCTCAACTATCCAAATGCATTTTTAAAGATGTTTATGCATTATTCAGTAAGCTACCTTGAGTCAAACATATAAAAGCTCACAAAACAAAAAAATATAATACATAACCAATATTATCACCAGATGGTAGACTTTATTTGTTATCCTAATTCCATTTTACATTTAGAAAATAAACATCAACATGAATATTTAATACATTTGCTCTAACAGAGGCAAAAGGCCAATATTATTATTATAGGAATGTGAGGCTCAGGACTACTTATCTTTAATGGTGCTGTTGTTTTTATATTGCCACACGCCTTTTTTCATTGGAATGGACTAAAATATCAGCAGACAGTTGCCAAATGATTCTAAGGAAGAACTACGTGTCTTTTGTAAAATACTGATCTTAAGGTGAATACATTTTTTCATAAACTAGATTCCCACATTTTGTGTCTTCCTTGGTCATCCTGCAAATTGTTCATTCCTTGGAAGGAATTAATGAGCTCACACAGGAAAATATTGTATCTTAAGCTTTTGAAAGGAGAATACAAGCTAAGAAAAAGAATATGCAATACAAGATTTCTCCCAGTTCCCTTGTTAGTAGTCCACTTAAGTGACCTAAGTACCCCAAAACCTAAAATGTAATTTAAAAAAAAAAAAAAAAAAAAAAAAAAAAATTACTGATGAAAATTTATTTGCTGAGAATGTTTTAAAAGAAGGTGTCAATGTGTTTCAAAGAGCTCTGGAAATGCTTATTTTCTGTAAGCAGAAAAATGGACTTCAGTGTCAAGGTTTGTTTACCTGTGTTCTTTTTTGCATTTTAAAGGATAACTTACTGTAAAAGGCCCATCTATCCTGAGGTGCCCATAAGAAAAGAAGGCTTCTGGGCTGGGTATGGTGGCTTACTCCTGTAATCCCAGCACTTTGGGAGGCCAAGGCAAGTGGATAGCCTGAGTCAAGAGTTTGAGACCAACCTGGCCAACATGGTGAAATCCCGTCTCTACTAAAAATACAAAAATTAGCTGGGCATGGTGGCAGGTGCCTGTAATCCCAGCTACTCAGGGGGCTGAAGCAGGAGAATTGCTTCAATATGGGAGGCAGAGGTTGCAGTGAGTCGAGATCACGCCATTGCACTCCAGCCTGGGCAACAGACTCTGTCTCAAATGAAAAAGAAAAGAAGGCTTCTGTAGAGGATGAAGCTATTTCTGTCATAAATTTCTAGTCCATTTGAATCATAGGGAGTTTGCTTCCTGGAGGTTACTTAAGGGAAGCAAAGGAAACTTTAACCTGGCATAGATTTTCTAGCTTATTTTATTGGCTCTCATTGTAAGATTTAAGGGGTATTGAAAAAAATGTGCTTCTATTTAAGAGAATATAACCATCTCTTAATTCAATCAATGTACATTCATTAAGTTCTTGTCCCACTGGGTGCCTGTGCTAGTGGGGGAGAAAAAAGCCTACACTGTTGGCCAAGGTGGTTAAATGCAAAAGCCATCTTGGAGACATATGGCTTCAACATGCTATCTGAAGCCCATCCTCATCCAAAGCATGTGTGTGACATTGTGTTCTGCAGAAACTGTAAAGACAAAATTGAATGAGCAGTTTTCTCCTTTGTAATGTGAGAGTATAAATGCTTACAAAGTTATTATAAAGATAAGATTATTTTTTAAAAACAGAGTAGGCATACAATCCAATAAATTTAACACACATTTATTTGTGCTATTAAAAAATATAAATATGCATAAAGACATTTACACATACCAGTCAACATAAAATATTAGGACAATTCTCAATAGCCGTACACTACAAAGTGACATAAATTTTGGAGATACCTGTAATTGAAGCTCATCAGAATTGCAGCCCTGCTGATTCAATCTACGATCTTGAGAATTCAATGATTAAAGAGCAACAAGTGGATTTTCAAAACTGAGAGGGCCAAGCTTTGTTTGGATCTAACCCCAATTCCATTCTTCACTTGGCCTCATAAATTTAAAAAAAAAAAAAAAAAAAAGTCTTTCACTTGCTAATTCCCAAGGCATGGTAAATTCTCTGCAGCACACTCAGGAAGAGAGGAACCCATTTACATTTATCACCTAATAGCAGAGTCTAACACAGGCTTTATGTAGAAACACATGCAACTGGAGCCAGACTATAATATTAGCAACTGTAAACCACTCAAGCAGTAGTGGAGCTGAGGAGTAATTAGTGAAATGAATTAAATCCAGACTGTGTAATTAACTATGGACTAATTCTACATCTTGTTCATTTTTTGACACTGACTTTCTTCTTTCCTCTGTGACATTTACCTTGATAAACCTAGGGTACTCTAATTTCTCCTTTCACTTTGGACAATTAGGTACTTAACTGTATATTAATTCAAACATGTATGAGTGCTTATCATATCCCAGGCACCTCTTGAATCTATCTGTTAGAATAGTTACTCCTCAAGTGCAGGATCTGTTTCCATTCATCTTTGTGTTGAAGGTGCCTGTTCAGTTGTTAGATGACCACTATCTTGTGTAAACATTCCTAAGTGTACCTTAGGTTTTGCACGCATTATGTAATTTGATAGGATGGCTAAGGAATTCCTGCATTTGTATGCTAGACCACAGTTCTTTCTAGTTACTGGGCTCCATTGAGGGAGGTCTCTGGTTGTCCATCTTTGTCAATCAAAAGCCTAAACTCCCAATGATATGAGCTTCGTCTTTACAGGAATGGTGTCAAAGGACAGATTTCAATGGAGAATTCCAGAGGGGTGATGGTCATACTTTTAATTGAAAGATACAGTGGTTAACTGAGCAATCATTACAGGCCAGAGCTGTGCAGTCAACAGATTGCACAAACAAATTGTAAATGTGTACTCTTCATTAACCAAGGTCCTGGACTGCAGAGGTTTAGAGATCTTCAAGAGTTCCTCTCCAAATTCAAAAACATTAGAACAAAGCCAATTATCCTGAGAAAGGAGGCCAGTGGAAAGGTGGATTTAAGTAACTGCTGTTCCCAAGGGCCTTTGCCGTGTGAATGGACACCTCCCTTCTCTATTTCAGTTTCCATCCGTCTCTCCTTTTTGGTCACATCTCTCTCATGTACTCATCCAGGCATCCTAAAGTTCTCAAATAAATGTTACTTTACAACTAAATCATTTTCAACTTAGCAGAGATGATCTTGGGATGGAACTCAGCTAAGAAATGCTAGATATTATATTAAAACAAGAGGGTGATAGATCAAATCAAGTAAGGCAGTTGAGGACACAGGTTTCCTTTAGTGTGGTGAGAAGTTTATTTGTATGAAAATGACGAGAATGATACTATTTTCCAGGGGGTGGAAAATAAATATGGTAACTTTAAACAGCATGATTAAAATATTAACAAACTTTTTCCATTAAACTTACTTTAAAGTTAATTGATCCTCTATGCCTTGGGATTATATGGACTATGAAAGATAAAACATATTATAAGCTGATTTTAGTAGCTTATAATTATCATTTGGAGTTTATCATTAAATTTGGAGAAGCTGAAATACTCTTAATCGTATCAATAATAGTTCAATAACTGCTTTGTATTAAGAGGACAAATGGCACATCTGAGAAGGGTTTGAATGAGAGATTAATTACGCTATAAATGGTTACTTTTAGAAGAGAATCCTATTAGTCCCTTTAATAGAGGAAACTAAGTCAATCTTTCTAAAGCAACATTCAAGGGGAAAACATGTATGTTATCTCCTATGTGATACTGACGCATTGGATAATTGGATCTTATGTCATAATAAGAGACAGTAATTCCCCTGGGGCAATGATGTACTTAAAATAGGTCAGAGATATGAATAACCAAAGAGGCAGTTACAAAAACTCAGAGTCAGCTTAGAGACTGAAAACAATTTCTGTCTCAGGAGATAGTTTTGTTTTCATTAATGGCCAAATAGTCCTAAGCATATGAAGGAAGAATGAAGCCAGATAAATGTATGAGGATTTAAACAAGGATACCAAAATCTTATCTACATGCCACTGAGTGCATCAGCTGGACAGTACAATGCCATGAGCAGAAGATGTGGTCTAATGGCTAATTTGTACCCTCTTGGCTTAAAAGAAACTAATTTTTCTTTTGCAAACCAACTTTGCACTTGGTATTATTCTAGGGCAATTGAATCTGTACTGCTGATCACAGCTTTGACATAATTCCCATTCACTTCTGAACCACTAAGGCCTCTGAGTCTTATCCTCAATCACATAGTCAATGTTATCATTTATGCATAGCTATAAGAAAATGCAGAGAAATGATTTCGTTGGGTAGATATTACCAAAAAGAACTAAACGTTAAGATGTTGTTTCATTCATGACTTCTTCCTTTTGTTTCTAATTTATTTTCTCCTGCATATAACTTATTGTATATTGACTAGACTGGTTAACTTATATTTCCTGTTTTTTGGTTGGAGGTGTCAGGATCTAATACAAGATCATGTATAAGGTCTGAATTCATCCGGATGTTCCTCATTTAAACTCTCTAAAACAAAGATTATTCCTGTTCTTTCTGCCAGTTCCTTACCTTATGTCCCCATCATTACTTTTCCCTCTTAAACTGGCATCTTCCCTTATTTTTCATGTGGGAAGACTATGATGTAAATGAGAACATTAATATAAAAATACAGATTCAGTGTGCATGGTGGCTCATGTCTGTAATCCCAATACTTTGGAAGGCTGAAGCGAGATGTTTGAGATCAGCCTGGGCAACATAGTGAGACCCCATTTCTATAAAAAATTAAAAATATTAGCAGGGCATGATAGCACACTCCTGTAGTCTCAGGCACTCAAAAGGCTGAGGAGGATTGCTTGAGCCTAGGAATTTGAGACTACAGTGAGCTGTGATCAAGGCACTGCTCTCTAGCCTGCATGGAAGAATGACAGAGCATGACTCTGTCTCAAAAATAAATAAATAAGTAGGAATAAAAACACATGAAAATAGATTCAGATAACAAGGACTTCATTAATTGATCTTTGCATTGCTTAGGGAAAACTAGAGGCCAAAGCTCTAGAAGCATCTACTACCAACATGAAGCTGTTGGTAAGCATATTCCTGATTGAAGATTAAGCCTTTGGCTATTTATTATCTCAACCCACTCCATGTTTGTAAATTGAGTCATTGTAAAAGTGTCTTTCGAGCTACATATATGGCTATGTGCCACATTAAACATAGTTCTGACTCCATGCTCAGAAAAGTTGTTTAAATTGTATGAGAATGGATTCACTGGTTTGCTTTAAGTATAAGTGGGACTAAATTATATCCTCTGTGCCTTACTAATATGAGCACCTAAACTTGTGCTCTGGTGGGCATTAGGTCGGCAGGTAATAAGTCTGGCCTAGTGCCTAGAACATCATGGAGGATGTGATCTTGATTGACTCAGAACACTGAGCTGTAAACAATTTAAAAATATTCAGTCTCCATTGAAAAATCTTCTGTTTTGGGTTAAAAGTTTCAGGACACCAGGAAGGCTGTATTGATATGAAAAATGAACAGGAGGGTTAGTTGAACATAAATTTAATATACCAGCAGCAATACTATGCTGCAATAGATGTGGTGAATTCCAAAGGGCTTTGAATGAGAAGACAGAGCATCTGAGTTTGAATCAAGCCTCTGTCTCTCCAGCAGTGACCAATTGACTTTGGAAAACAATGTGATGCTTGGTTTTCAGATCTGCACACAGAGAAAGGTAGATTAAACACTCCCAGTTTACACTAACCCCTGAATGTGGGGTTAGGGAGGCAAGAAGGAAAGAAGAAATAAAAAAGTGAGTGATTCTGTGAAAGGAGAGGTTTACTGAGTAGTCAGTAGCATAATCTTGGAATAAAAGACCATGAATAGCATTGTTGAGATACTGAGATGAAATGATACTGCCAGGTAGGTACTAAATAAAAAATCTTAACTAATGGAATAACATGGTGCTAGTATTGTTATAAAGAGATGCAAAACATGAATTTGGAAAGAAATGAAATAGAGTAGGAACACTTAGGAGGATTTTTCAGTAAGCCAACTATACTATTCTGAACTATTATAATAATAGCAATAGCAGCGAACATGTATTAATTTCTTAGTTTAAGTATTTTACATGCACTGTCTCATTTACGAAGCCAGTGTAAGAGATGGCTCAGTAGAAAATAAATAAGTGAATAAAACAGTAGGACTTACCTGATCATACAGAAGCTAATATAAAAATGACTCAATCACAATACAAAGTTTTAAGTCTGAGTTCACAGAATGATGATGCTATTGAGTTCAGAGTCGGCAGTCAGTTTGGGGAGAAAGATTTGGTAATAACTTTTAGCCAAGTTGAACTCAAGAGAATTACTGGACTAGCAATTTCTGAGCTATGCTTCAGAGAAGAGGCCATTTATGCCCTGAAAGCACATGAAATTTCCAAAGGAACAGAAACAGAGACAGAGCAACCTGATCAATGGGCTTGGTCCTAGGGAGAAGAGGATCACAGATCAGCGAAGTGAAACAGAAGAAACAAAAAGAGTGGGACAGAAGTGAATGGTTATGAAAACCAAGAGAAGAGGGAATTACAAGATGATTGAAGGGAATGAACTGGGAAAGAGATCAGTAGCAAAAATTGCTAGAGAGTTCAAGAAGGGTTGCTTAAATATATACCAAAATTGCAGAATTTAGCCAAAAGGTCTAAATTAAAACTTTCTTTTACATTCACCAGGTATACTGATAATGCACGTTGAACTTCAGTAGTAAGCAAATTGGGATTGTATCTTTATAGTGTTCAATGAAATAGATACAATTGTTCCAGAATACTTAGTAGCTTAAAATCTTTCAGAGAGAAATGAAACCTATTTCTGTTAAATAGAATTAGAAATATGGAACAGATTCTGGTGACCTTGTGACTGCTGCTCCAGCTGCTAACCCCCAGCCCCGCACTCCATCTCTCTTTCTGGCTGGCCGTGCTCTAAGTTATCTAAGTTTCTGTCCTCCTCTGCTTAACCTTTGGTAAAATACCAGGAAGTTGTTCCCACTTGCAGACTCTTTAACCTTTAACCTTTGGTAAAATACCTTCCTGGTAAAATACCAGGAAGTTGTTCCCACTTGCAGGCCCTAGAGAATTTTTCTAATCTACTGATGGTGGCCCTACATACTTCAGCTAATTACTGTTTTAGACATGGACACATGATAAGAATCTAGCCAGGAAGATATAAAGGGAGGTGTGCTAGGAACCTTCCAGGAAAGCTTTTCCTGACTAATAAAAGGAAACACAAGGAAGAATCTGACTTTGTCCTTCTCAGACCTGGATGGGGTGCCAGGAGCTACTGCAGCTGTCTTATCACCATGAGGAAAGTAACTTCTGTGGCTGGATGGCAAAGTAGAGAGGTAGAAGGAAACCATGTCCAGGGTACCATTATTGAGCCAGTCACCAAACTATGCCTTATCCCTGGGATGGTCCCTTTTTTTTTTTTTTTTCTGTAGTTGAAGTTCTCTGTTACTTGTAGCTGAATGTAGTACATTATAAAAACAAGAAGATTACTTCTTGACATTTTATCTCTTATTCTTAATTTTCTATTACTATGTTTTATTCAGCTTTTTGTATTTTATTCCAGTGGAATACTTTTTGTAGAAGATATAAGTACTCTATACAAGTCCAAATTCTAACTTCTAATTTTGTAATTATTCTTACAATTGAATGCTTAGCTGATGACGGTGGGTGGTGGCGCTTAAGAGGTAAGGAGAGTATATGAATAAAGGAATAGTCGATTATTTCCCAATTTCCCTCACTATTGTCATGAAAGAGATTTAAAATGTACTGTGGATAGCATTATTTCAGGGGAATTACAATAAAACCCCAAATCTTTTTTTGTTGTTGTTTATTGTAAGACCAAGTCTCACTCTGTACCCAGGCTGGAGTGCAGTGGTGCAATCTTGGCTCATTGCAACCTCTGCCTCCCAGATTCAAGCAATTCTCTGCCTCAGCCTCCCAAGTAGCTGAGATTACAGGTGCCCACTACCATGCCTAGCTAATTTTTTAATATTTTTAGTAGAAAAGGGTTTTCACCATGTTGGCCAGACTGGTCTTCAACTCCTGACCTCAGGTGATCCACCCACCTCGGCCTCCCAAAGGGCTGGGATTACAGGCGTGAGCTACTGCACCAGGCCAAAACCCCAGATTTTCATTTAAATTTCTCAAGCCTTTGTTTTGGGCTCTCATTTTATGGGTTTTTTTTTTTTTTTTTTTTTTTCAGGCAGGGCACTTTCATTACCATGTATAAGCAAAGCCCCAGTGTTCAATATGGCTCTCTAATAAGAAAGAATAAGACTATGGATAGGGAAAGAAAATTGTACGTTTTTATGTGGAAGTTTATAGACTATTACTTCAATTGAAATTTGAAGTTCACCTTTATAGTTTAGGTGAAAGCAGAAAATCACACATTATGTCCCTCTCTGACATAATAGACTCAAGTAGAGAATGAGTTTGACAAAGTGTAGCACTTACATGTCAAAAGAAACATAGAGCTGACATTGTCCTCAAAGGTTAAATTTGAATGAAGTCCAGTGTCTATAAAGAGGACATCTGCTGAAGGGAAGGGCTTATAATTCTTGGATATTTTTTCTTGGCTGAAATGGAAGTTGAAGAGGAAAAACTCTGAAACGGCTTGCCCAGGTAATGGGGTACAGGGTTTTGGGACTCACTTTGGTGATCATAGTTTTCCCAAACTAAGAACTTTTCTGTGCAGACCAAGAGGATGCTTCAGAACAGACTTGAAATATTTCTTTTAAAAATTTTAACAACTACCTTGGATAAGAGTTATGGTAATTGAGCCTTACAAAGCAATATTATATTTAAGAATACTCTGAAATCTGCTGTTTCAATGCTATTACTTTACCCCATGACTTCCCAATAGGGGCAATACTGCCCCAAGGAAGTGAAAATCCATTATTGGGAGGGGAGATGGGCAAATCTTAGTTATTACATAAAATGTAGAAAGTGCATTTGTGTATCATGGGAAAAGAATAAGAAAAAAAATCTTAAAATGCTGGGAGAAGATAACAATGAGTTTTACAATTTAGTCTATCCAAGGGTTTATTTCCTGTGTAAGGGAAAAACCCAGACCCACCACTAAGTGGTTCATCAGAACCTCCAGAAGGCCCTCAGTGACACAGGACACATTATACAGAGTCTGCTGTGGCAGGAACTTGCAACTATGTGTCAAAAATGTAAGCCTCATGAAACTTTTTGACGGTGGATGTGAATCGGAATTTTCTCATTGTTTCAGAATTGCAGCTCAAGGTGTAAGGGATCCCCAGTCCCTGGTCCATGGACTGGTACCTGTCTGTGACCTGTACGGAACTGGGCTAAATAGCAGGAGGTGAGTGGCGGTGACTGAGCATTACTCCCCGAGCTTTACCTCCTGTCAGATCAGTGGTGGCATTAGATTCTCAAAAGAGTGTGAACCCTATTGTCAACTGCATGTGTGAGGGATCCAGGTTCACACTCCTTATGAGAATCTATTGCCTGATGATCTGAAATGGAACAGCTTCATCCTGAAACCACCCCCTACCCCCACCCACCATCTGTAGAAAAATTGTATTCTATGAGACCAGTCCCTGGTGCCAAAACAGTTGGAGACCGCTGGTGTAAGGGAAAATAACACTGCCAGAGCCTCCTAAGCCTAACCTGGGCCTCTGAAGGTATGACCAGCCAGTTTTGCTACATCCTCCCTCCTTCCACCCCTACATAATAAAATGATATGCAGAGAGAGAGAATTTAAAGACAATTTAATGAAGGCTTGGCCTAGGAGGAAAGGTCTGAGGATTTTCCCCAGATGGGAGCAAAAGCAAGCTCCAGGAAGACATTTGGTGGAATGAGGAATATCTGTAGCTGGAAGAGGCTGACGTCTCAGTTCCTGGTTGTATTCCAGCTTGGGAAGCGAACTTGTCTGCTTTTTGTCTATTTGAGCAAGTGGAAAAGGAAGTAGAAAGAGAGAAAATTCCACAGTGAAACATTCTAGAGTCTCACTACTTCCCCTGCTTTGCCTGTATTTTCCATCAATCATTAAGATACTGTGAAATACAGTCAAAGAAAGCATAATAACAAGTGATAACAGTGAATCTACAGGGGAGGAAGCTAAGGGGATTTCAAGAGGTCAAAACATAGAACATCTCTCCAGCAGAGAGCTGGGAAGTAGGAAGATCCCCCCATGTTCCACTTACTGCCTTACACAGTTCACTTAGGTTCACTCAAGACAGTAGTTAGGCTGTTGTCACACAGAGGTGCATTGATAGCCACAGGAAGACCACAAGATCCACCTAATGAAAAATTGTTTCATCCTTTTAATCTTCACCTCCCTTCTTAACCCTGAAGAGCTAACAAACAAACAAACAAACACACAGGGAAAAAGGCCAGGCCCAGTGGCTCATGCCTGTAATTCAGCACTTTGCGAGGCCAAGGCAGGCAGACCATGAGAGATCAAGACCATCCTGGCCAACATGGTGAAACATCTTTACTGAAAACACAAAAATCAGCTGGGCATGGTGGTGCATGCCTGTAGTCTCAGCTACTTGGGAGAATAACTTGAACCCGGGAGGCGGAGGTTGCAGTGAGCCAAGATAGTGCCACTGCACTCCAGCCTGGGTGACAGAG
>PVKP010007664.1:65383-76225 GCA_004027715.1 Plecturocebus donacophilus | reverse complement strand
GGCACTAGAATTGCCTGAACGCAAGGTTGGGCCACTGTACTCCACTCTGGCCTCGGTGACAGAGCGAGGCTCTGTCTGGAAAAAACAAAAAATGCATTTCTGAAGACAGCTTCCTTATCAGACGGTCACTAAGGAAGCACAATCACAGACTAGTTTGAGGGAAAACAAGAGACTTCCACTGGGCAGGAGCAGCCCAATAAAGAAATCCACTGTAAAGCACTGAATTTACAACTAAATTTGCTGGACATTGTTTTTAGAAAAGCAAATCCACATTAACCACCATGACTGCATTTTGTTGCTGTCAGACTTTAAGCCTAAAATAACTATGTCGAAGAGTGTGGCAAAGAATGAAGTACTCAATCAATACCTTGCTAATGACAGTTCATGCCTGGGCCCCTGATGAAATACATCAGTCCATGTGGATTGACTGGGCTATAGCTACTGAAGTATCAGCTTGGATAGATATTAATTTTGGCTATTTAATGTAGGTGTTTATGTCTTCTTCAACTTTATTTTTTAAATGAGGGAAACAACTTCAAAAATCTTAAACTTTTTCTGAATAGACTGTTAGCCTGAAAAATTTATCATTTTTACATTAAAATCTGACTTTTCTTTTTTTAACTGACTGCTCTACTACATATGCCCACATTCCTGGATTCCCCCAAAGCACATAGGAGAGCAAACACAGGGCTTCTTCCGTGTGTGTGTGTGTGTGTGTGTGTGTGTGTGTGTGTGTGTGTGTGTGTGTTTGTGTGTGGTGGGATTCTAGGGCCCAAAAAAGGAAATATACTTCGCATTTTTTTTCATTCAAAAAACTGTGTATTTCAAAAAGTTTTAACTAATCTTTACAATTTACTTCAATTTAAAATGGCTTAGAATGAGTCTAATTTGAATGTTTGCTTCATACACTATTGTATCAATTTTAAGCAAATACAGTGTGAGGATAATACTATTTAACCTAGACAAAAAAATCACTGATGAGCGTTTGTTATATATGGTTCTTTTTAAATGCCTGTGTCTCCACAGTCTGGTCTTTTACTTGTATTCCAGTGCAGGAGGTAACTGTACAAAGTTATGTAGGTCCCTTCAGTTTCATTATCCCGGTTTTTTGAAGAAATCATGTTTCTAGAGGCCCTAAAAAGACTCTAGAATCAAATAACTAGATAGTGCTTACTAGTGTTACACAACAGTGTCAACAACTAACATGTAGTTACTGTGCCGAATTCTCTGACCTCCGTTGCAGTACTGAATCCCTGCAACTCTGTTTATGCAGCTGTCAATATTATTTATCACCATTTTACAGGTGAGCAGGCTGGTGCCCAGAGAGGTCTGGGAACTTGCCCATGGCCACAGATAAGTGATTTGAATACAGGTGTCCCATCTGTGATTTCCTGCTTTTCACCCCTCACTGCTCAGCTGCCCATCAAAGCCATATATACGCTTGCATTTTTTAATGGAGTTTTACAGTTGACTCTTTTGGTATGTTTTCAGCAAGGTCACCATTTTTGCTGAATCTCATTTTTTTTTTTAGGGGGGGGACAAGGTCTCACTCTTGTTGCCCAGGCTAGGGTGCAGTGGCACAATCATAGCTCAATGTATTCTCGATCTCTTGGGCTCAGGCAATCCTTCTGCCTCAGCCTCCCAAGTAGCTGAGACTACAGGTGCATGCCACCACAGCCAGCTAATGATCGTATTTTTTTTTGTAGCGGCAGGGTCTCATTATGTTGCCCAGGCTGCTCTCAGACTCTTGGCCTCAAGGGATCCCACTGCCTCAGCCCCCCAAAGTGCTGAGATTACAGGAGTGAGCCACAACCTCTGGGCCTGAACATCATTCTCAATACAAGACTGTATCTACATAATATTTTGAGAAGAAACAATATTAAAATAGTTTTTCCAATGGAGCAGGGTAGGGAAGATCTTCACAAAAACCAAAAGGAGTACACTCAACAATAGCTCTATTTTAACAGACTTAACACCTGATGATACTGATGTATTGGGATATGGGCCAGGTGCGGTGGCTTATGCCTGTAATTCCTGTACTTTGGGAGGCCAAGGCAGGTGGATTACCTGAGGTCAGGAGTTCGAGACCAGCCTGGCCACCATGATGAAACCCTGTCTCTACTAAAAATACAAAAAATTAGCTGGGCATGGTGGTGTGCACCTGTAATCCCAGCTACTCAGGAGACTGAGGTAGAAGAATTGCTTGAACCTGGGAGGCAGAGATTAGAGTGAGCCTAGATCGCATCACTGCACTTCAGCCTGGGGAACAAGAGCAAAACTCCATCTCAAAAAAATAAAAATAAAAATAAAAAAGAAAGAAAGAAAGGAGGATGTCAGGCTCCATGGAAACTCAGTTTCCTAATTTCTTCATGGAGGAGGGTGATTCTATGCTCTTAAAGATTCTTTCCAGCTGCTGGACACCTTTCTGAATATTCAGGGTTCAAAGTAGCAAAACAGTGTGGTCGGAAGTACTGATGGTAGTAAGTAGTTGGCTTGGCTGGCCAGCAGAAGGCATGGCGTCCTTTTGTGAGCCAAATCTGATTCCAACAGTCACTGAAAAACACCAATGTGCCTAAACCTCATACCTGAACTTCATACTTGTTTAACAAGCAAAATTGGGCCATGTCCACAGAATCAATTTCAAAAGAGCAAATAACCCAAGATTTTTAAACGATCTGCCCTGTAAACAGGTTCAGTCTGTACTGAACTTGCTGATTCAAAATTGAACTGCAGCTGTATCATCTACGGTTACTGTTAAAGTAGCGGTGCAAGCTGTTCATGGCAATGCTGCAGCCTTGGCAGCCAGCAACCACATCTTTCTTCCCTGTCACCCCAGAAGACACTTGTAGCAACTGAAGGTAAATGTTTGTAATGCATGTCAAGGAAGGAAACATTCGCTGGTATCACATGTACAGTATATTCTCATAGCTTTAAAAATCTTTATCTTTCATTCATGTTACAAATCTTCCCTTCCCAGCAGAACCCTAGTCCAAACCCTGTCTCTGTGGACCAGAAGTGCTCATCTGACTGAGGGTGATGTTGCTCTCCAGAAGAGATTTGACAATATCTGACGACATTTTTGGTTGTCACAACTGAGGATGTGCTGCTGGCATGTGGTGGGTAGAAGCCAGTGGTGTTGCTGAACATCCCACAGTGCGTGGGACAGCCCTCACAACAGAGAAGAATCACCCCGGCCAGGATGTCCACAGTGCCCACGCACCCTGCTGGCAACATGTAACCAAGAGTCTCACGGGATTTAAAATGCATTCAATCAACAAAAATGCTTTACACACCTCTTACGGCTGCTGGGGATACAATGGAAATCATTCTAGAAAAAGACATTTTCCCATAGAGTTTATGATTTAGAACCAAGATCCCTCCCCTCGGAAATTCCCCAAGCTCCCAAAGGCAAAGAAACAATGTTCATATCATCTTTTTATTCTCTTGGGACATAGAAGATGGAAAAGAAAGCTGAGAGAGGAACACACATGCTAATAATGACCACTCCTAGTAGGAGATGCAGCCAGAGCTATGGAAAATCCCAGAACCCAGGAATCAGGACCCTGGTTCGGAATTTTCTGCCTCATACGCCGCCCTCCCACAGTATACAACTAGAGCTGAGGATACAGCAATGGAACAATAAATGCCCCGCTCGATGGATGAGGTTAAAGAATTTGAATTGTTCCACCAGGAATTTCCTTTTATTTAATAGTATTAATGTAACAATTGCTTCCTTTTATTAAGTATATATGATTATGAAAGGGTTTTCCAGATACTATCTCTTATTCTTACAGCAATCCTGTCAGGTTGGTTTCATTATCCCCACTTCACAGATTAGGAAACTGAGGCTCAGTGAACTTGTTTTTAAGTAGCAGGTCTGGGTTCTTCTCCTGGATTATCTGGCTTTAAGGTCCATGACCTTCCCCTTAAACTAGGCTGACTCCTAGTAAGAACTGAGCAGTCACTGTCAGCATAGGTGTCCCGTAGCACATCTTGTGTCAAATCCCTCCTTGGGCCCACCTACTGTTCCTGCTGGCCATTCCTGCTTCTCCACCATACATCTAGCAATACTGCTGGCAAGGCACAGAAGTGGAGATGCAGGAGAAGACTAGATGCCGCTAGAATCCCTGGCAATAAAGACACCCCAAAATGTAATATAAATAACATGATTCAGGAAGAAGTGAAGTGCTTGAAAGCATTTTATCCTGTTTCTTATTCTAGAAATGCTGAGCCCCCAATAATTGAAAGACTACATACCATGTTGTGCATGCATACATGATCTGCTTTTATCTTCATTAAAACACCTTTGGTAAATAATAGTTGCAAACCCACTTTAAAAATAAGCAAACTACGTCTGAAGGTGATAAGGTAACTTGCCCAAATATACACCATCGGTTAGTGGGAGATCTGGGACTTGAACCAAAGGTTACCTGACAACCATGCCCTTAGTCATTAGCTTAAACAGCTCCTGCATGACCAATATTTGGCCTGGCACCATCATAAACATACTCTGCACCAAACATGGCTCCAGCCATCCTGCAGCTTACAATCCTCCATTCAGACTTTCCAAATATGCCTTCCCCATTAAACCCCACTTTAAAAGATGTAATTGCTACAGCCTGAGCTCATTAAGAAAGTTCATGGGGACAGAGGCCTCTGTAAATACCTGAGGAAATTATCTTAACCATTACCTGGCTATCTTTTATCAGGCCATAGCACCACTTATGATTCATATGTTTACCTAGAGATGCTTCTTACAAAGCAAAGAAACTGAAAAGGTTTCTTCAAATCCTGCCTGCACCTTTGCCACTCAAAGTGCAACCAGGCAATAGGTAGCATCACCTGGGAACTTGTTAGAGCGGCTGTCTCCAGGTCCTCACAAGACCCGCTAAACCCTAGGTGATTTGTACGTACATTAAAATTTGAGACATGCTGGCCTATGTCATCTAAATCAAGTCACCATAAGAAATGCTAGCTTGGAAAGTAAAATCTAATAAACTACAGCATCACGAGACAAAGGTAAAAAATCACCATTGTCACAAATGCATTTGTCAACACCCAAAGACATGAAGAAGAGATTATCCTTAAATGTGAAGGATAGTTCTGTAAAAGCATTTAAATACAGGTCTTCAGGCAAGGGCTCTCTTCTTTCCTCAGCAAATTCTGAAGCATGATGATTCTTGCCTTAATCATCTCCCATGAAACTGGCTCTTGGTTTCCTTATTTGTAAAATTAAGTGGTAGACCCAGCTAACCTCCTAAGTCCTGTCCAGCTCTGATATTTTAGAATATGAGATATGAGAGAATTGTGTCCCATCCATGTTCACGTTCACAGGAAAGCAGTGTGCAGTGGGGTCAGGGACACCAGGGCCTGGAATCATATAGTCCTAATTCAAATCCCATTTCTGTTCTATATTGCTGTGTGACCTCAGGCAAGTTACTTCTCTGAATTTTCTCATCTGTAAAATGTTGCTGATATAGCCTAATTAAATACTGTGAGAATATTGTGGATAATTATGTGCAGTATCCAGTCCAGTGCTTAACACAAAGGAGTAAAATTGTAGTACATATTAACAAGTTAAAGTGGGAAAAGATGTCTGAAACATTATACGGTACAGTATTTCCAATTACTGGATACATATGCCCAATACACAGGCACACAATAAATGTTTGCTGAAGAAACCAATGATGACAATATTCCATCTTATGTGAGAGACGATTTTGTTTCAGACAAGAAAACCCACTTTAAAGAGGAAGACTTAAAAGGCAGAGCTACAGCTCCAAAACGCCGGTCTTCCTGTTGGATTTACAACATCGGGCTCAGCTGTCAGAGGGAAAATTTGCACAGCCCAGTACGCCCCTCGTATGCCATTCACTCCATTAAAGATGATTTCATTTTAATCACTTTTAGATAGATCTGTGGCTTGCGGCTACAGCAGCTTCCTGTCTGATCAAGAGTCGCATACAAAAATGGTCCAAGCCCTATTACTGACAGTTAATAATGCATCTACTGAAAATATCTACACCATTTAAAGGTTTTATTTCTGCATGTTTATTTGATTTTGATTTCTTCCTGCTTTCCTATGGCCACTCCTAGTCTATCTTACAGCTCTTTGACAGTAGCAAGTGGTGCTCCTTTCATCTTGAGATATATTAATCCTTTAGTACATGTAGGATGAGTAGAGAAGTACAGCAGTGTTAGAGTTGACATTGAAATTAAGAAAGACCAAGTTTTGAACTATCTGCATGCCAGATCACTAAACTGTTGCCATGTTCCCTGGGTTTGGAAGTGAGTAAATGGTCTTTGTAATATTAAAAGCAGAAATGTTTTTGAGCAGCTAATACCAGGTAAGGACCAGAAACTTTTCTAAGTAAGGATATTTAAGGCCCTCATATCTTTCTATCAAGAAGCAAACAGCGACCTGAGGTGGAAGGATGGAAGTACCCTATGTCAGGGCCTTGCCCTGCCAGATGTTCTCAGAGGACCTTTACCCCTTACGAAAAATAAAATCCTGGGCCATTTAGAGTTTATGGGTTCAGGAGGGCAAGAGTGGGAAAAAAGACAAGCAAATTTCAGATGCCAGCCACTTTCTCCCAGCCAATCATGGCCCTTCCACACAGTCTCCACCCCAAACTAGTCTCAGTAGGCACTCTATGAATAAGGATAATTTTGGGGTCCCTTTTGTCAAGCTCAGCCCTACCTTCCCATATCAGATTTGTTATTATTGACCATACCAATGGAATGTATTTTGAAGTACTACACCCTTTGGGTGGGTCCCTCTAGAACTCTCAGAATTCTTCATCAATACTACTGAAATATTCAGCATGTGCGATACCCCTCCTGCGAGGGCAAGACCCAAGGTGTAGTCACCTTTGCAATCTTATAACCTGAAACGGTGATTGGTAAATAACATGTTCAATTGATATGATCAATACATAGAGCAGTAACTCTCAAGTCTGGATAACTACAGCATTTGTTACAAATCTACCTTCTATCCCAGAGGTCTGAATGAGTAGGTCTAGGGGAGGATAGGGAGCCTGTATTGTAACAAGCACAGCCAGGTGATTCTGATGGGTGGATGAGGGAATACACTTTGGGCAACACAGGCTTGGTGGAGCTAAATCATGATTGGGTGGGGTTGGTGACAGATGTGTATGATGGCTCACCTTTCTGATCAAAAACACAAGTCTGCAAATACTTGTTCCGCACCGACTTTGTACCAGGTGCTGTGATGTGCATTCCCTGGAGTCACAGGCGTGAAGCAGTTAGATCTATCCAAGCACAAGGCCAGTAGTCTGATGTGACCAGGAAGAGTGGACAGACTGAGTGGTGTTACGGAGTTGGGGAGTGGCCGGTGATAAGTTTAAAGAAGAGGTGGGTTTGGGCTGGGCACCTCTAATCCCAGCACTTTCGGAGGCTGAGGTGGGAGAACCCCTTGAGCCCAGGTGTTCAAGACCAGCCTGGGCAACATAATGTGACCCTGTTTCTACAAAAAATACAAAAATTAGCTGGGTGTGGTGGCACATGCCTATTGTCCCAGCTACTTGGGAGGCTGAGGTGGAAGGACTGCTTGAGCCCGGGAGGAAGAAACTGAATGAGCCATGATTGCACCACTGCACTCCAGCCTGGGCAAGAGAGCCTTCTCAAAAAAAAAAAAAAAAAAAAAAAAAAAAAAAAAAAAAAAAAAAAAAAAAAAAAAAAAAAAAAATATATATATATATATATATATATACACACACACACACAATTTATATATATTTATATATATATTCATATCTTATATTTTAAGAGGTAGGTTCCAATTTAAAAAAAGCAATACATGAATTTATACCATAATCTGTAAGTCCATAGTTTTCCTTTAAAAAAAAAGGTAGAGAATCTTTTATTTAAACTAAAGAGGTCCTTTTATATACATACGTATGTATGTATGTACATACGTATGTATTTGCAGAAACCGAGTCTCACTCTGTCAACTAGGCTGGAGTGTAGTGGTGCAATCATAGCTCACTGCATCCTCAAATTCAGGCTCAAGGAAATTCCTAGGCTCAAGGGATCCTCCAGCCTCAGCCTCCCAAGTAGCTGGGACTACAGGCTCTTGCCATCATGCCTGGCTAATTTTTTTTTAAATAGAGACAAGGTACTGCTATGTTGCCTAGGCTCAAACTCCTGGCTTCAAGAGATCCCTTAGCCTCCTAAAGTGCTGAGATTGTAGGCATGAACCATCACACCCAGACTAAAGGGGACCATTTCTAAAAACAAACCGCCCTACCACCATCTCTCAAAGCTGCTCTGGTGGAAGTAGCGGTGGAGATCCAGAATCCCCACTGTCTGGATCACACAACCTTACAACAGAGGCCCTCTTAGGTGGTAAGAGACACAAAGTAAAAATCCGCTGCTACAGCAGGGGAGCAGGGTGAAGGAGCTTTGGAATGACAAGATAAGGTGTACGTCTGGAAGGCTAACCATGCCAGCTCAGGTGGGGGATGCCTGGAGAGGAGCAGAGCTTGGGAGCAGGCAGGAAGCTAATAGCAGGCTAGGAGATAACTGGAACTAGACATAACCAGAACCTGCAGAGAGAGGACACAGAGAGAAGAAAACGGCTTAGAGTTGGAGCAAGTTTTCCTAGGGGAGTTAACAGTATGAAGTACAGAACTGGACGGAGTAGGGTGCTTGAAAGAAAGAAGATTCAAGTATCAAATGGAAATTCCAATTCTGAAAAACAGGAAGTATGGTGGGATGGTTAACCAACACGTGGTCAGCAGAAAAGAGAAAAAAGAGAAATCAGCTCAGTCGCTGAAGAATCAGTACTGCACTTAAAGTGCTGTGGACTTCCCCAGCTTTCAGACGGGTGTCCAGAACTTAGAAGAGAGCTCAAGGTTGGAGATGGAGATTTGCAAATGACAAGCAGAGTAATGGAGCCACCACAGGAGAAGGTAAAGTCACTGTGGGTGGAATTCAACAAAACCCTGGTATTCAGTGCAGGTTGGCTTGTGCTGGGCTCCAACCCAGGAGCGAAGGACAAGGCATCCGGGATGAGAACTCTACCGTCATGAAGTTTACATTCTACTGGGAGAAGACCAGTCAGTGGCGGTAATGCTATGGGGAAAGTAAAACAGGTCAGGGGCCCGGGGTGTGTGTGTCAGGATGCTTGTGCCATTTCATAACAGTGTTCAGGGAATATAATATGGTTTTGCTGTGTCTCCACCCAAAATCTCATCTTGAATTATAATATCCATAATCCCCATATATGTCAAGGGCAGGACCAGGTGGAGGTAACTGGATTATGGGGGTGGCTTCCCCATGCCGTTCTCATGAGAGTGGGTGAGTCTCATGAGATCTGATGGTTTTATAAGCATCTGGCATTTTCCCTACTTGCACTCACTTGTTCCTGCTGCCCTGCGAAGATGTCTGCTTCGCCTTTGCCTTCTATGACGATTTTAAGTTTCCTGAGGCTTCCACAGCAATGTGGAATTGTGAATCAATTAAACTTCTTTTCTTTGTAAGTTACCCAGTCTTGGGTATTTCTTCATAGCAGTGTGAGAATGGACTAATACGGAAGGTCTGAGAAGCGGACATGTGAGCAGAAGCCTGAAGGCCAGGCAAGAGGAGGGCAAGCACTGATGGAGGCGAGAACACTCCAAGCAGTAGGGAGCATCAGTGGCTAAGGTCCCTGCTTGGGATGATGGAGAAAGAGTAAGGGGACTGATGAGCAGAAGGGCATCGCAGGAGGAAGAGTGACAAGGAAGAATAGGGTCATGGGTGGGGCAGGAAGGGCTACAAAGCTTTATGGGTTACTGTAAGCCCTTTGGCTTTTGCTCTGGTGGCCGGGGTGGGAGGTGGTTACTCCTAGATTTTTAGGCTGGGCAACTGGAAGGATAGACTTGCTCTTAACTGCTCTTATCTGAGATACAGATGGAAGGAGGCAAGTTTGGGAAGGCAGCTGAGGAGGTGGTTCAGCACACACTGAGTCTGACTATATATTACATTAGATACCCATGGAGACAAGATGGGTTCAGGGGCTTCACTGCATCATAATAGGCTGTCATGAATCCAGAATAGATGCCCTCCCTGAAGGTAATCAAGGTCACATAAAATGATAAGAAACTTACATATGAATGTAAGGTTTTGGGAGTCATCAGAATTCAGGTGGACCTAAAAGCACTGTGACTAGATGAGATCTCTGGTATAAATGGCACTGGGAAGTGAGGCCCGAGTCTTGTGCAAAAAAACTCAGAGGGAAGGGGGTCACCATGAGATCAAAAGGAAGCAGTTAGAGACACATAACCCAGAGTGGCTTCCAAGAATCAAGACAGGATAGTTTTAAATGTCCAGAAAAGGGGAGAAAAACTCTTCATTCGATACCCCCAATCTAAAATTACCTTCCTCAAATGCTGAAATTCTTAGCCATATAGTCTAATTTTTTAACAAATTAAGGACTTACTGGAGTTGACTATTAAAAATACTAATAACTTTACCAAGCAGTATTCCAATTCATCCAGTGTGGGGAATGAATTTAGGTTTCTGGCTTCCTAACACGGAATTCAGACAAGCTGCCCCAGAGACTGTTCCTAGGGGGTGTGGGTATGGGGAGGGGTTGGCAGCTGGGGAACATGGTAATGATGTTAGTAGTTTACACTTAGGAAGCTCCCTATGACAGGTGGCACCTGTTAGGTGTTGCACATCATGGCTCTCATTTAATCCTCAGAACAGCCCTGTGAGAGAGATCCTAGGACTATCCCATTGTACAATGAAAGTGAAGCTTGGGGCAGCTAGGTGGCTTGCTCATCAGCACACAGCAGGCTGGAAGGTAGGACAGGACAGGAGGTAGGTCACCAAAGGGGA
>PVKP010007664.1:0-65283 GCA_004027715.1 Plecturocebus donacophilus | reverse complement strand
TATTAGACCAATGTAAACTAATTTTATACCTGTTTAAAAAGAAACTCTCTTGATACTGTTTCCACTAGTCAGCAGTATTCACAATTTAGAACACAGGTCCAGGTTTAACACCTTGAAAACTGATACCAGGTAACAATAGCACAGTCGCAGCCACCTATGCAAACAGGCACATGATTTCACTCTGCTAAGGTCTGCCAAAACCACTCTCGTTATGACAGTATAATGCTCTCTTAGCATCCCATAATGAAAGTGAAAATGTTTTGAAAGAAGGAGACTCACTCCATCTCCCCCACCACCAACATTTTTTGGTCTCCGGCAAAGAAAACGGCAGCAAATGACAATTTTTATAGACGAGTACTATAAAAATCCCCAAAAAATGAGCTTGTCTTCACCGAAAAAGATGAATACCACTTTTTAAAACAATCTTGCAGTCATTTTATGCAAGGTCTTTACACCAGGTTTGTGTGTACTAAGCAAACTTTCCAGAACACTGTCACACATTTCCTCCTATCACTTAGCCAGAGGAGACACGGTTTCATGAAAATTTCCAAATGCTCTTGGGACAACCTTGAGGTATCATCATTGGGCACCCACTGCAGGGACAGATCCTAAGGGCTTTGCATTCATCCATCTATTCATTTGTCAACGATTTCTGGTGTGCTTACTAGGGGCCAGGCACAGTTCTAGGTCCAAAATATCCGAAACCAAAAAGCCACTGCTCTTTTATCCTTGACTGAGGGGAGGTGTTGAGGAGCTGGGGAGACAGATGGAAAGTAAACAAATTCATATATAATAGAATCCAGCTGCATTAAGCATCAGGAAGAACAAGAAGGCAGGGCAGGAGAATACAAAACGATGGAACAAGGTTTCTATTTTAGATACGGTAGTCAGCGGGCCCTTCTGGAAACATGACACCTGGTTGTCCCCTGACAAAGCCATAATGCTCCCCCTTCCTGACAAGGTGAGCTGCTGCTCACTATTGAATCTCCAGCGCACAGCAGGTGTGTGGCTCCGCTGTAGGTGTTCGCGGAAATACCTGCCCAGTGGATGAGGAAGAACTGGAAGAGGAGTCCACGGCAGCAGCGGCCGGGCATGGGGTGGGGGCGCCCGCCGAGCAGTAATTATTGCACCCCGCACACTTTCCAAGGGATCGGCAACTTTTCCGAGCGCTGTCTCAGCTGAGGTCGTGTCCTGAGCTCCCGGGCGCCCCGCGGGGTAAGCAGGACAGCCCTCTCCCTGCAGCGGGGCCGCGGCCACCCCCGGCTCGCCCACCCTCTCCTACCGCCCCGCCGGCACGCAGCGCTCCGCTCGGAAGGGAACCAGGGGGAGAAAGTGTTGCCGAAACTTTTGGGGCTGCGCTGTCCTCTCCCGGCCCGGAGGCGAGGCCGCCGAACAGCCGCCCAGCGCGGCCCAAAGCTGGCTTCCGACCCGGCGGGGCGAGTCCCGGGGCGCGCGGGCGGACGCGCGGGGGGCCGGGGTCTGCGCCGCGGCGGAGCGGGGCCGGGGCGAGGGGCCGCGCCGAGACAAAGCGGCGGTGGCGGCGGGGCCGGGGCCCCCTCACCTGTCGAGCCAGAAGGTCCAGGGCGAGTGCAGCGGGACCCCGCCCGGCTCGGGCGGCAGAGCGGACAGCTGCTGCAGGCCGAGCGGCGGCTCCGGGACGGCGGCGGCGGCGGCGGCGGCGCGGGACCCCGGCGGCTCCCGGGCCCCGGCGGGGGGCGCGGCGGCCGGGGGCAGCGCCATTTTCTCCGCCCCGCCTGCGAGGCCGGCGGACGCGCGGACCGCGGGGCGAGAGCGGCTGAGTCACCCCCGGCCCCCGCCCCGCCCAGCCCCGTGGGCCCCGCCCCGCCCCGGGCCCGCCGCCCGCCGCCCGCCGCCCTCAGAGCCTGGGAGCCGCGCAGAGGGGCCGTGGGAGGCACTGCCGGGCCAGGGCCGCCGAACAAAGGCCCACGGAGGGGTGGGGGGCGGGTCACGCACAGGCGTGGGCCCGGTGTTGGGGACCGACGGCCCGGCCTGGAGTGGCGGCCGGGGACGGACTAGAGGGCCCACAGGGATGAGAGGGACCGAGGAACGGCCTGCGGGCTGGCTCTGCAGCCGGGCAAAAGGGCAGCGGGCTGAAGCGGCAGGCTAGGGACAGATGGAGGGATGGATGGGCCAGGGGATGGAGCCCCAGACCCACGTGGTGCGAGGGAAGGAGGGATGGACAGACATACCAGCAGTCAGAAGGATGGAGGGAAGGCTGGCAGATGGCTGGAGGAGGGAAGGAGAGATGGAGGGCAGATGGAAGCACAGTTGGATGTGACAGATAGATGGAGAGGGGAACCGATGGCCAAATGGATAAAGAGGCTCCAGTGCCCGCGAGTACAGAACAAAGGGCGAGACAGAAGAACGAACAGGAGACCCACGACTGGGGCACAAGGTTGGAGCAGATGGGCTGTGCATTCCTCTTGGTGAGGACATACTTCCTAACTCCGCTGATCTGAAGGGGCCGGAGCCCCCAGCCCATCCTCTGGAGCCACCCTGTGACCACAGCGAGGGCCTCAAGCCTGGCTTAAAGTGTGGCCAACTTCCGAGGACGTTTCCCCAAATGAGCCAAAGTTCTCCAGATCTGCCCCAAAGCAGCGGCGAGTGGGGAGGAGGAAAGCCAGCAGCTGTGAACACAGAGCGCTCTGCTTCCTGTACCCCTGAGCACCCAGGAAGTCCCTTAGGCTGTGAGATTCCTGAGCCTAAAGTAGGAGGGGCCCTCCTAACACAGCCCCTCCCCAGGTCTCTGTCACTTTCTTTTTCAAAAGAAAAGCAAAGGCATGAGGCATGTGAACACACATGCATGCCACAACTGGCATGGACATCGTCTTTACTCTTGCATTTCTAGATAGTTCCTCTATGGCCTAACGTGTTCTGTTCATGACTTGAGCATTCGCTGGGATGGAAGAGCTGCAAAACAAGATGGGTTCAGGGGCTTCACTGTATCATAATAGGCTGTCATGAATCCAGAGTAGATGCCCTCCCTGAAAGGTAATCAAGGTCACATAAAATGACGATAATAAAAACAAGGCTGCTGTTTTGTAACCCCTGGTTTAAAGTTAGCTTCTGTACAACATAGAATGCTGGAAGGAATGGCAGATGTTATGAAATCCGTCCAACACTAAAATATAGGGGTGCTTTTGGTTGGATGCATTTATCTTGCTGCTTAATATCTCCTTTTATTTTTCCAAGAAACATTGTATACGGCATTGTTTAAACTGTTCTGAGCACTTTACCCTTATTAACTCATTTAATTCTTAAAATAAACCAATGAGGAAGATACAATTAACCCATTTTACAGATGAGGAACAGAGATAAGATTAAGATAACCCCCAGGTCACAGAGCTGGTAAGTGGGAGAGCTGGGATTTGAACATAGGTATTCAGACTCCAGAGTCTAGACTTTCAACTGCCAGACTCTCCTGCCTCTCTACATGGAACACTAACAAGTCCACATGGTAAAAACAAGCTGTGAATAATAGGTCTCCCTCCCAGGACGATCAATCTTCATTCCCAGAGGAAACCACTAGCAACAGTTTTCTTCCAGAAAAATGCAAGTATGCACATACAAGCATATATCTAGATTTATGTTATAAATCTATATATTTTTTATAATCGAAATAGAAGCATTTAATACCAATACTGCACCTTCTTATCCCACTTAATAGTATATCCTTAAATTTTTTTCTATTTCAAAACGTATAGATGTACTCTATCTTAAGGGCTGCAACGTAATTCATTGTAAAGAAGTAATATAATTTAATTCACTAGCCTCCAACATTTATGTGGTTTCTAGACATTTTCTTATATAAATAATGCTACCATAAGTATTTTTATGTCTTTCTTCATCTGCACAAGCTAATCTCAGAATAAGTTTGGAGAAGAATTGTTGGCTGCATTTAAAAATCTGATACATATTGCCAAATTGCTCTGCAAAGTGGTTACATGAATTTATATATAGCTGATTTATAAATAATGGTTGATTCTGAAAATTCATATTTACTAAGTGACACATATCTGTATAAAATTCCAAGGCATGGGTAGAGAGGAAGTTTTGCTTTCTAATGATTAAAACTAGTCAAACTGTCAAGTTTAGCTCCTTCCTTATGTCCTTTAACAATATCTGCAGCAAAAAAGGGCTATTCAAGAATTTTTATCTACAGTTTCTATAAAAGGGAATGTGTACCACATGAAAAAATTCCCTCCAGAATTTAGAACTAGGAACAGTCTGGCAGTTTTTCTTTACTGAATAGCAATTATATACCTTTCTCTCTTTTTGCTTTGGCTTCCAGGCCGCTCATAATTACATTTGGTGCTCAATCACCACACCAATATTAGCCAATGAAGAAGCATCACTATTTGTATATTTATTCCTATTTCTATTTTAATGACCTAATAGCAGATATGCACCTTACACTGTGAACCCCTCAAGTTTATTTTGGAAGTAGGCGGTATATATGAATAGATAAAATTTAAATGACCTTATGATTAATTAAAGAGATAAGACAAAATGGCTAAGGAGGGAACAATGGGCACAACTTTCATTCCCTTCCTGTTTGAAATGTGTAAGAGACTTAATTACTTTTATTCCTCTTAAAATCATTCTTAGAAGATAATAAATTAGGAAAATTTCCCTCGTCTGGGATCTGGATGGCAGGAATTAGAATTTCAAGGTAGAAAGGGGACTTAGGGATTATCTAAGCAAACCCATCACTTTACAAATGAGGAAACTGAGGCCCAGAGAGGTGAGGTGACTTACCCGAGGCCACAGCTCTAGGAAATGACAGAGGCGGGACTAGAACGTGGGTAGCTTGAGGTCCGGACCAACGTGCTCTCCCACTGCATAACACGCAACACAAGACGACTTGGGGTGGCAGAAGAGAGGAAGAGAAGGTGACCCCACAGCCCCTAGCAACGAAAACAACAAGAGGACTTGAGGCACTCATAAATAATTAAGCAATTAGCTGCAGCAGCTACTCCCCTCCCCTCCAGCATCCAGTCACCAAGGCAACTTGGGCAGGGTGCCTGCTGGTTGCCTAGTAACAGTATGGTCTGCTCCCCTGACATGCTCCCTAGGCATCAAAGGATTTGAGAGCTGGGAAGAACCTTAGACAGGGATCACTATTCCAACACCTTCACTCTCCAAATGAGAAAAGAGAGGCTCAGAGAAGCTGGGTAACCTGCCCAAGGTCACACAGCTATTCAGAGACACAGCCAGGTTCCATTCCCAGTTGCTTTCTGTTGCACCAGGGCTGCTTCGAGGAGCTGCAGATGGAGGAGAGGGGGAAATCTCTCTACAGTTCCAAGAAGAATGAGAAAGTAAGAGCAAGCAAGCAGGCAAGAAAGAGACAGAGACCTGAGTGCTCGTATGCAATTAGCAGGAGCTGGTAATCCCATCAGCCCAACTTTCATCATCACCATGGCAACATGGGTGAGGTGGGTGCTGGTTGCCTAGCAACAAGTGGTCCTCTCTCTTCTACTCACATCCGCTCCCTGAGAGTCACAGGAACAGTAGAATGATGACGCTGGAAGGGAAGGCAGGGGTCCTAACCCAGTCTCCTCCTTTGCCAACAAGTAACCTGAGGTTCAGGGACACTGGAAGTCACACAGCCACAGAGTTACCTAGTGGCATTCCCTTCATTGATGGTCTCTGTCTCAACACTTTGGGAAGGTAGCCTTCCACTCCATAAAGGCAGAACATGGGAGGCAACTGGCCAGTGCTTTTCTCGAAAGGAGATACTTCTACCATTTGTCTAAATGGTGGGGATGCCACAGACAAAACTTGGCATATAGTGGATGTGCATAGGAGGCACTATGCTCAGTGGTTACACACATGATCTCTAATGTCAGAAATCCTGGGTCAAAGCCAGTTCTCCCCAAACCTGGCAAGCTTCCTATCCTCTCTGTGCCTCAGTCTCCACATCTGAGGACTGGACAGTCTAATGATCTCTACCTCTTGAGTTATCGTTAGGATTAAATGAAAAAATGTGCATGCCAAGTGCCTGGGATATAGTAAAGATACTGTAATTATCAAGCATTCATTCATTCCACATTCAGTAAATATTTGTTGCATGTCTGCTATGCAAATGCCACTGTTCTAAGGTCTGCAAGTTCATTAGCTATAGACAAAATAAATTTTTGTCTCAGGGAGCCTACATCTCAATAGAGAGAGAGAGAGAGAGAGGGAGGGAGAGAGAGTGTGTGTGTGTGTATGTGTGTATTTAAGTGTTTGTTGAATGGGTGGGGGAACTCACTGGCAATATGCTGTTTATGTTGCTGGGCTCCTTCTCTAAGACTGAGAAGTTTCCTGTTTACAGGGTGTGATTCTATAAATATGCAGGCCTGTCTTTTATGTGGGAACTCCGTTTTCCTTTCTTTTAAACAGCAAAAGAAAAAGGAAGGCAATAGCCACTAGATGGCAGTCTTCAATCCCTGCAGGTACAGGGCACAGGCTCTGACGGAAGCTTCCAGCAAAGGTAAGTTTTGGCAGCTCGTCAGTCCTAGAGCAATGGCTTGGAGAGGTAGGGGAGACCTGAAACTATTCTGGGATACTCATGTGTCAGGGAAGGCTGTGGTGTGGTTCAAGAGTGATTGCTTCGGAGTGAGACTTATCCCCACTCTAACCAAGATCCTGCCATGGGTAAACCCTGTGACCCTGGGAAGTTATTAACCTTGCTCAGCTCCAGATTCCTCATCTGGGATACAGAGGTGATAACAAGAGCGCCCTCAAGGGGCTGCTTTGAGCAGTGTGTAAGAAAACATCGTCTGATGCACCTTGCAAGTTGCACATAGGAAAAGCTTAACCAGTGTTATGTATCTAGATTCCAAAAGACCTCTGAAGGTCTTTTAGGAGCCAGGCCAGGCATCTCTTGTTCACAGCTGCTAATGGAAGAGAAAGGGGTAAAGGAAATGGCATTGCTTTAAGCATTTGCAGTGAGGACACTGAAGTCCATGTGGTCACTGAGCCTGGAAAATGTGGCCTTGAGGCCATCCACCTGCAGACATTGAGTTCTTGTCCTAATCTGCCTGCACTCTGTGTGTTTGTCTTCCTTCTTTCTATTATTATTATTATTTACTTATTTAGAGACAGAGTCTTGCTCCATCACCCAGGCTGGAGTAGAGTGGCACAATTTTGGCTCACTGCAGCCTCAACCTCCCAGGCTCAAGCAATCATCCCATCTCAGCCTTTTGAGTAGCTACAGGCACACGCCACCATGCCCTGCTATTTTTTTTTTTTTTTTTTTTTAGACAGAGTCTTGCTCGGTCATCCAGGATGGAGTGCAGTGGTGCGATCTTGGCTCACTGCAAACTCTGCCTCCCAGGTTCAAGCAATTCCCTGCCTGAGCCTCCCAAGTAGCTGGGATTACAGGTGCCCACCACCATGCCTGGTTAATTTTTGTATTTTTAGTAGAGACAGGGTTTCACCATCTTGGCCAGGCTGGTCTTGAACTTCTGACCTCATGATCCACCCACCTCGGCCTCCCAAAATACTGGGATTACAGGTGTGAGCCACCATGCCCAGCCAGCTCTGCTAATTTTAAAGTTTTTTTATAGAGACAGGGTTTCACTGCGTTGCTCAGGCTGGTCTTGAACTTCTGGCCAGAAGTGATCCTCCCACATCAGCCTCCCAAAGTGCTGGAATTATAGGCGTGAGCCACCATGCCTGGCCTGTTCTTCTTTATTTCCACTGGTGCCATCCACTCCCAGTCCTCACTCCTGAGTCAGCCAAGCATGGCCTGGAGGACTATAAAAACCTCCCTGCTTCTAACACCCGACCCTCTCATCTGCTGCCAGACAGCAGCCTGAACAATGGTTCTCAAACACTGGTTTGCTTCCGCCTGCTCTCAGGAAAAAAAGCCAGACTCTTTCTGGTGGCCAACAGTACTTGGCCTCTTCTGGATCCTTTGTGTCTTTCCAAATGCATAGCTGAGCTCTCCCCTGCCTGAAAGCTTCTCTGTGGCCGCAGGGCATCTGCACATGCTGTTCTTTCTCCGGAACTGCCAGTCCATCTGCTTGGCATGGCTGGCCTCTTCTCCTGCCTTAGGCCTCCACTCAAAAGCAGGTCTTCTCCCCTTCCTCATTATTTTTTTCAGGGCACATGTCAGCTGCATACATCTACTGCCCATCTTCCGAACCAGAATATCCAGTCCAAGTGAGGAGGGCCGGGCCTCTCTTGTCCACCTTTGTAATGCTCAGTGCCTAGTGCAGGCCCTGTCTACAGCTGGCACGCCAGCAATATTTATTAAGGAAACAAACTGGGTCTACAGCAGATATTGGTTGAAAGGAAGAGTCTGTGACTTTGTCTCCTAATTTCTTGTCTTTCTCCTCTGCCAGTGTATCCTTTTAGGAAGACTGTTGGTCTTCCTAAAAAGCACTTTTGTCCTATTATTTCTTTGCTCAAAAGCCCTAAAGGGCTGCCTGTTTCTCACAGGCTGAGGTCTGAAATCTGAAATCTAGCCTCTGAAATCGTCCGCACGACCCACCTTTCCAAATGCATTTGCAAGTAGGTTTCCATATATTTAGAGAGATATAATTATACGCCTATATTTACATATACTTGGAATATATATGTTAAATCTATATACTTGGAGATACAGCTATATATGGAAATATATATATTGCACACAGATTTGCCCCTATTTCTTGGTGCGTTTTCAGCTCTGCCACAACATGAACTCCCGAAGACAGGCCTGGGCCCACTTCCTCCACCACTGTCTTCCCGGTTCACAGCACAGTGTCTGGCACATGAGAGATCTGGCTTTACTGAATCAATGATGGCCTTACTCCCCACTTGGTAAACACACTGTATGTACTCATCTCCACACTTTTACCTGAGACCTTTCTTCTCTCCTCTGACCATCTGAATTGTCTAACCATATTTCAAGGGTGAGGCCAAGTTCCCTCACAGGAATCAATCACCAAACACACCCCAGATAGGGACAGGAGATTCACAGAGTCCCAGAGACACAGCTGGGCAGTGCCCAAACTACTTTCCCAGGAGGAAATCCCTTATCCTGGCAAAAGGAGCACTGGGAGGTAACCAAGCTCTTCCCTGATTTTAAAAAAAGTCTCAGTTATTTTAGATATATAGGTTTTGTGGCCAGTCTAAGAACTCTGATTAAAGGAGCGTTGTCGTAGCCACACAGAATTCCACTGATTGGAGGAGTAATGCTTCATATAACCAACTCCTCCTGTTGGGCACTTAGATTCTTACCAATGATTGTGGCTATCATGTGCAACCCTGTAATAAACACTCTGTCAATCACTGGCTTCTTATCAAAGGGTAGTTCTGAACATTCCTGGCCAGCCAATCAATCAGAAATACAGAGATGGCTCACATCAGAAACTAGACTGAGGGGGAAAGCCAGCAGGCCTCAAATTGGTCTTCAGCAATTTTTAAAAGAGAGGAAAGGATGAGCAGTAGGGAGGCAATGTGATCAGAGTTAAGTCCAAAAACGTGTGCTTTGGGACAAATTGGTAAACCTCTTTGAGTCTTCCTTTTTTCTCAATTAAAAAATGAGTGAGCCAATAACACCTGCTTTGCAGTGCTGCCTGAAGGATCATCAAATCTGGAACATTTGGTGAGGCTCTCCACAAGCCAGAAAAAAGTTCCGCAAGTGTTGACTCTTGTTTCCTTATCACGGTTCCTGGAGGGGATAACCCTACATCTCCTCTGCTTTTTGAACACGAGTGTCCTCCTTTGTATGCTCTTTGGGGATCTAGAGACAGGTAGAGTGAACAACTGTCCCAATTTGCCGTGGACTGTTCCAATTTGAGGACTGAAAGTCCCGAGTCCTGGAAAACCCTTCGGTCCTGGGAAAACCTGAATGGTGGACAGGAAAGGAGCAGGTCCTGGAGCACTACCTGTTCCAGAGGATTTCCAGGAACCATCCAGGAGGCGGCTAATCCCCACTACGAGTTGATAACTGTTCGCCGGGTGGGATAAATCAGCGGCAAGCAAGTCATTTTGTTACATCTAAGAAGCTGCTTTAGGATAAGATTTTGTTTGGGGCTTTCAGTTATGGTTGATAAATCATTTAGGGGACCATTTTATAAGCCAGTTCTCTGAGGAAGTGTATTGTGCTTTCCAAAGCTTTATTTTTAAGCAGAAGTAATCATGTTTATGACAAAAGAAATTCTGATACCAAAAATGTAAGCTGACTTGGCAAAATATTAGGAGGTGAAGAGTCAGGCTGCAAAAGGATCACCTGCACCATCTTTCCCTGCACCATATTTAGCCTGAGCTTCCTGAGGGGTGGGGAGCTCACCTCTGAGATCCTCAGAGACTATTATAAAGGACTGTTCATGTGCTGGAAACTCAATAAATATCTGAATAGTGAATCGTTCTGTGATTAAAAAAAATTCATTAAAGCATAGATTGAAATATTTTATAAATCATTTACTTCTTAAGAACTGAGTAGACTAAAGTTTTAGAAGCCATTATCAATTGAAAAGCAATTTAGTAAAGAAAAAGCAATTTTTGGAATGAAGCTGCATTATTTGTTTTCTAAAAAAAAAATCATAATTGCATGACATTTTAGAACTGTAACTACTGTGCAAGACACTCCCTTAGGAAACATAAGGACATTTGCAGTGTTTAGGCCAATGAGACCCCTTCAGTTACTCAATCTCTTTTCTTTTACCATCAGCAGGAATTGCATACTCAGAATATAAAAGGATCCTGTTAATTTTTCACTCTTTTCCTGTTCATCTTATTTGTTACATATTATTCACATAATGGCAGGTTGCACTTTATGGTATTTGTTTCAAATTTTCTTAGTGTTTGTGGTAAGATAGTATCTTATTCCCAGCCTAAAAATATGCACGTATTGATCATACTAGGTCATCATTACAAAAGATGAGCTCTCATGTAGGCTATGATGAACATGGTACCCCTCAGATGGCTTTATACAAATATTTGATGTCACAAATACATATACTGTGGTTGACAATGATCTTGGAGATAGCTGAATCACTTTTGTCCTTTCAAAACCTACCAGATCACTCAGAAATACACTGTGAATTATCCTAAATTTGGGATGAGTCCCTATCATTCCTAAAATGCCTAAGGGTCATGTCCGCTTGCCTTATTGAATGAAAATATTTTATAACACATGAAACATAAATTTGTCAATTAAATGCAGTATTGTATTTTTCATAGTTTGCAAAAGCACAGTTAATGATGCAAATAATTTCCTATTTTTCATTCTGAGGGAAAATCATTAATAAAACCATACTCCTTATAAGAATTGAAATTCAGCAGTAAGAAGGCACAAACCACCCATAAAGGCAAGCTATAAATTAGCAGTGAAAAATACAAGCTGACTGATTATAAAGTCCAGATGGAAATGAATAACTGAATCATTCTTTGTCAAATCAAATAGCATCTTAATAAGTTGTTGCATCATCTCTGTTGATTCAATTTAACTGGAAGATATCTGAAAATGACTATGACCTGCACAAGTGTCTTCATTTCCCATGCTCATTAGTATTTGGCCTATGAGTCCTCTCCTTTTATTTTGAAGGTGAACTCACCTCTAAAACAGTTTTTAGGTTTCTAATCCTCAACATCATCCCGTGTTAAAAGAAAACTGGCCCCAAGCTGGAATGAAATTATTGGAATCAAAAAACTGGGGCGTCAGTGTTGGGTCAAATCTTTTATTAAATAAAGAATTTAAGCACTTCTTTTACCAGGCAAGCTGGTAAGTACAAGTTGTCATGGAAACAGGATGTATTCAAATTATATGAGGAATGACGTTCCTCATCTAACTAGGTGTTCATATCGTCTAAATGGGGAGAAATTGGTGTAGCTGAAATCCATTATATTTCTTTCAAATCTGCATTAAAAACAATCATTTCCTTTATTTTATATAGCAGTACACAGGCACAGAGCCTCACTCTCATAAAACAAAGAATTAAAATTACTTGCAAAAGAATTGGGGCGTAAATAAAAAGACATAAAATGAAAATGAATCCTATGATATAAATCTATTGACGCATAGTGAAGGGTGTGTGAGAATGGAAATCAGATAATACAATACCTCCATCTATCATGGGACATATTTTTCTTCAATAGCATTAGTAACTAGTTTTTCTATATATATATATATATACTTAAAGTATAATTTAATGGTGGGAGTGTAATTTAGTTCAACCACTATGGAAGACAGTGTGGCGATTCCTCAAGGATCTAGAAACAGAAATACCATTTGACCCAGTAATCCCATTACTGGGTATATACCCAAAAGATTATAAATCGTTCTATTATAAAGACACACACACACGTATGTTCATTGTGGCACTGTTTGCAATAGCAAAGACCTGGAACCAATGCAAATGCCCATCAATGATAGACTGGATAAAGAAAATGTGGCACATGTACACCATGGAATACTATGCAGCCATAAGAAAAGATGAGTTCATGTCCTTTGCAGGGATATGCATGAATCTGAAAACTATCATTCTCAGCAAACTGACACAAGAACAGAAAACCAAACACTGTATATTTTCACTTATAGGTGGGTGCTGAACAATAAATAACTAGTTTTTCTATAGAATGATCCAGGCCAGAGCAGTTCTCTGGAAGCTGAGACTTGCTGATAGGTGTAATGTCACCACCCTGATAACAGCAGAGCAACTTGTGAATCCACAGATTCCTAATGAAGAAAGGCAATACTGTGCTAAGCAGGTACTTCCCACTCCTTAATAAGGCAATTGTTGAAAAACACATGGCACAAACTAATACTGTGGGAGAGTGTTATAGCATGGAGGGCCCATGAAGTCACAGATCTACTTCAGAGGCAGCCTGAAGTTCTTTCTGGATCAAAGTAATCTAGGAGAACATCTTGTCATTTTTTTTCAAGTGAAAATCATTTCTCTACCTCCCTCCAAAAAATGAGAAGAAAACATTTTCATGTTTTGCTGGTTAAAATACTGAAGCCTCCATGAAACTTTTGTCCAAGCACTTAAGATAATAATAATTCAAATAAAAATACCTATAGCTCCAAGATCTACAAATAAATCTTTAAACTCAACAATAAGAAAATGAACACTGTATTTTAAAATTAGACAAAAGACCTGGGCAAACATCTTGCTGATGATAGACAGATGGGAAATCAGCACCATGAAAAGATGCTTAATATCATATGTCACTGGGGACTGCAAATTAAAACAACAATGAGATGCCACTATACACCTATTAGAATGTCTAAATCCCAAAACGCTGGCAACACCAAATGCTGGTGAGGATGTGGAGCAACAGGAACTCTCACTTATTGCTAGTAGGAATGCAAAATGGCGCAGCCACTTTGAAAGACAGTCTGGCAGTTTATTACAAAACTAAATATACTCTTACCATACGATCCAGCAATTATACTCCTTGGTATTTACCCAAATGAGTTGAAAACTTATGTCTACACAAAAACCCACACAAAGATGTTTATGGCAGCTACATTCATAAGTGTCATAACTTGAAAGGAGACAAGATATTCTATAGTACTGAGTAGACGAGTAAACTATGGTACATTCGGACAATGGAATAATATTATTCACTGCTAAAAAGCAATGAGCTATTATGCCTTGAAAAGGGATGGGGGAAACTTTAATGCATATTAAGTGAAAGAAGCCAATCTGAAAAGCTACATACTGTATGATTCCAACTAATACAACATTCTAGAAAAGGCAAAATCTATAGAGACAGTTAAAGGATCAGTGGTTGTCAGGCGTTCAGGTGCAGAAGAGGAAGGAATGAATAGGCAGAGCACAGATTTTTATGAAAATAAAACTATTCTGAATGATACTATAAACAGTTTAGAACCTGTAAAATATCAGAATTCAACTACAAATTAACAGCAGTGCAATTTTTACCATAAGGTTGGTTGACTCACCTGCTTTTGGAGAGTGACTGTTTAAGAGGAATAAACCCTTGGATTCAAGAATCTCAATGAACTCTAGTCACAAAAAAAATATGAAAATTACACCAAGGCAGGATATAATAAAATTGCTACAGTGCAGAAAAGAAGACACATTATATACAGAGGAGCAAAATAAGGATTAGGCTGGGTTTGGTGGCTCACATCTGTAAACCCAGCACTTTGGGAGGCTAAGGCAAGGGGACTGCTTGAGGCCAGGAGTTCAAGACCAGCCTGGGTAGCACAGTGAGAACTCCCATCTCTACAAAAACAAAAACAAACACAGTTAGAAAAGATTTTATTTTCCACAGGAAACAATACAAGCAAGAACAATCTCTTTACTGAAAGAAGAAAACCTGTCAACCTAGAATTCTATACTCAGTGAAATATCTATTCAAAAATGATGGAGAAAATTCTCTGCCAGAAAGTTAGAATAGACATGCTCTCTCAATTCTTCCCAAGTACAGTGAAAAACCCTGAACATTATATAAAACAAACACAAGAAGATTCTGAAAGAGGGCAAAAGTTGGCATACCAGTTCGGGACCTCAGTAGTTAAGGAACAACACAGCAGTAAGTTCCCTGGGTTTTCTTTTTGCCTCATATATCTCAGAGTCAGAGCTGGAGAAGCTGGCAACCTGAAAATGCAAATGAGCACAGACAAGAAAAGTCTGGTTTCTCTAGCCAAAGGAGCAGCCTTGCAAGACAGAAAACTCTCAGACATAAATATGCCAGTCGGATGAAAGAGAAAAAACTGTGATCCTCCCCGTACCTAAGCCAGCAAGGCCAAGTGAGAAGCCTAATTAGACTTTTACCTTCACCAGGTACAATGGATTAAACAACAAGCAAATACGCGACAGCAAAAAACCATGATGGAAGAAAATGTTATCTATAAAATACTTCAAATACAACCATGTGGATAGGCTGAAAGGGAAAAAAATGAAAACGACATATCTTGTAACAATAACCCAACAAAGTTAAGAGTAGCTATATTAATATCAAATAAAGGAGATTTTAGAGCAAAATTAACCAGAGACACAGGAGATTACATAATTATAAAAGAATCAAGCCACCAGAAAGACATAATGATCCTACATATGTGTGCACCAAACAACAAAGTCTCAAAATACATGAAGCAAAACTTAATAGACCAGACCTAAAAGGAAATGGGCAATAGAAAATTATAGATGGGAACTTCAACACCCCACTCTCAGCGATGGTTAGAGCTGCTAGATAGAACATCAGCAAGGGTATACAAGAAATGAACAACAAAATCAGCCAGGTAGAGCTGCTAGATAGAACATCAGCAAGGGTATACAAGAAATGAACAACAAAATCAGCCAACGGGATCTATTTATCATATATAGCACTTTAGCAGAGCACAATTTTTTTCCCAAGAGTTCATGGAATATTCACCAAGATAGATTACATTCTGGATCTTGAATAAACCTTAACAAATGTAAAATAAACCAATGCCAGAAAAAAACCCAGAAAATGTACAAATGCCTGAAAATTAAACTATATATATAGTTAAGGAACAACACAGCAGTAAGTTCCCTGGGTTTTCTTTTTGCCTCATATATCTCAAACTCAGAGCTGGAGAAGCTGGCAACCTGAAAATGCTAATGAGCACAGACAAGAAAAGTCTGGTTTTCTGTGTATGTACACACATATGTACATATATGTACGTGTGTGTGTGTGTATGTATATATATGGGTTAAAAAGGAAGTCTCAAAGAAAATTCAAAGATACATAGACCCGAATGAAAGTGAAAATACATCATATTAAAGCATATCAGATGCAGCTAAAGGACTACTGAGAGGGAAATTTACAGCACTAAATGCTTAAGAGGAAACATCTCAAATCAACAACCTAAATTCCTACATTAAGGAACTAGGAAAAGAAGAGCAACATAAGCCCAAAGCAAGCATAAGGAAGAAAAAAATAAAGAGCAGAAATTAATAAAATTGAAGCAGAAAAATAATAGAGAAAATCAAACAAACAAAAAAGAGAAATCAAGGTGTTTTCAGACAGGCAAGAGCTAAAAGTATCCACTACAAGCAAATCAACACTACAAGAAATATCAGAGGCTGGGCATAGTGGCTCATGCCTGTAATCCCAGTACTTTGGGAGGCCAAGGCAAGAGGATCACCTGAGGCCGTGAGCCCCAGACCAGCCTGGGCAACATGGTGAAACCCTGTCTCTACCAAAAAATTTAAAAATTAGCGAGGTGTGGTGGCACATGGCTGTAGTCCCAGCTACTCAAGAGGCTGAAGTGAAAGAATCACCTGAGCCTGGGAAGTTGAGGCCACAGTGAGCCATGATTGCACCACTACACTCTAGCCTGGGTGACAGAATGAGACCCTGTCTAAAAAAAAAAAGAAAAAAGAAATGTCATGGGAAATCCTTCAAGAAGAAGGAATATGATGCCAGAAGAGAACGTAGATTTACAGAAAGAAATAAAGGGCACTGGAAATGATAACCACATGGGTAAAATATAAGAGAATTTTATTACTTGTGAAATCCCTTTAAAAAATAATGGACTGTGTAAATGAAAATATTAACAATGTCCTAAGGGCTTTATAATATGAATAAAAGAAAAATCTATGGCAATAACAGCACAAAAGTTGGGAGAAAGAAATGAGCATATGCCATTGTAAATTGTTATACTATATGTGAAAAAGTATAATATCACTTGAAGGTAGACTGTGGTAAGTTAAAACTGTACACTACAAATCCTAAATAAAGCACTAAAATAACAAAGCAAAGAATTATAGCTAATAATCCAACAAAAGAGATTAAAAGAAATCATAAGTAATATTTAATTAATGTTTAAAAAAGCATAAAAATAGGAAAAAGGAAACAGAGCAGGTAAGACGAATGCAAAACAAAGAGCAAGATGACAGATTTAAATCTTACCATATTAATATTCACCTTAAATGTATGGTTTAAATATTCCCAATTGAATTTCAGCCACTATTTGGTTAAATATAAAAGCAAGAACCAACAATAATGCTGCCTACAAGAAATGCACTTTAAATATAAATGTAACAATAGATTAAAGGACAGGGTGTCTGTTTTTCTTTCTGCGTGTAGTAGACACAAACATTCCATTTAACAAATATTAGCTGGGTGTGGTGTCTCCTGCATAATCCCAGCATTTTGGGAGAGTGAGGCAGGCAGATCACTTGAGCCCAGGAGTTTGCGGCCAGCCTGGGCAAGATGGCAAAACACCACCTCCACAAAAAATACAAAAATAATCCAGGCATGATAGTGTGTGCCTGTAGTCCCAGCTACTTGGGAGGCTGAGGTGGGAGGATCACTTGAGTCCAGGAGGCAGAGGTTACAATGAGCTGAGATGGTGCCACTGCACTCCAGCCTGGGCAACAAAGCGAGACCCTGTCCCAAAAAACAACAAAACAAAAAAATATTTACTGAGCACTTACTATTGGTCAGGAACATATGAGAAAACCTGTTAAAGGAACAAAAGAATTGTAAGAATTCATTAAATTCATGCACATGTGTGTGTGTGCATGCACACACGTGCACGCACACACACACACACACACATACACACACAATCCTGGAATCCCAGGCATAGATTGTAAGCAGGATTAGAAGTTACATTGATCCTTAGCTTGATGTTATGAGCATAGTCTACAATAAAATAATTTTTAAAGTAAAAAAGATACATTGTGTTAATTCTAATCAAAAGAAAGCTGGAGAGGCTATATTAATATCACACTAAGTAAATTCCAGAGCAAAGAATATTACTTGGAATGAAGAAGGTCAATTAGTAATATAAATGAATCAATTCATCAAGAGGACATAATAATTCTAAACATTTTTGCTCCTAATAACAGAGCCCCAAGATACATGAAACAAAAACTATTAGAAGGGCAAGGAGAAATACAATCCAGATTTATAGTCAGAGATTTCAAAACTTATCTCTCAATAGTTGCTAGAATGAGTAGATAGAAAATTATTAAGAATATAAAAGATGTTGACAACACTATCAACCATCTTGACCCAACTGACATTTATAAAACATTCCACCCAACAACCATATAGAACACATTCTTTACAAGGGTGCAAAGAATGCTTACCAAAACAGACCATATTCTGGGTCACAAAAGTCTCAATAAACTTAACAGAATTAAAGTCATACAAGTATGTTCTCTGATACAGTGGAATTAAATTAGAAATTAATAATAGCAAGATTATCTGGGAATTCCCCAAATACTTATAAACTAAATAACACACTTATCTATATCTCATGGATCAAAATAGAAATCAAAAGGAACATTAGGAAGTATTCTGAAATGAATGAATATTAAAAAAAAAACCTATAAAATTCATGGAATTCTACCAAAACAGTTCTTAGGAGAAAATTTATAACATGAATGCCTGAATAAAGATCACAAATATATGAACTCAGCTTTTATGTTAAGAAACTATAAATAAAAGCAAATAGGACACACATAGAACAAAGGAGATAATAAATATTGGAGCAGAAACCAATGAACAGAAAAACAGCAGAGAACATCAATGAAAATAAAAATCGGGTTCTTTGAGACTGAAAAAAGTGATAAACTTCTAGCAGGACTGTTCAGGGGAAAATGTTCCAATATCAGAAATGACCAAGAAGATATCAATATCAATTTTATATTATAGCTATGTAGAAGGTAACAAGGGAATGTTATTAACAACTTATACCAATGAATTGGTAACACAGATGAGATGAACAAATTCCTTAGAAGACATAAACTACCAAAATGTACTTGGTAAAATACATAACTTGAATAGACATATATATATATATATAAAATAAATGAAATATATAGTTAAAAACCCTCCCCTAAAGAAAACTCCATGCTCGAATAGTTTTACTAGTGAAGTCTACCAAACATTGAAGAAAAAAATTCTACACAAACTTTTAAAAAGCAATTGAAAAGGAGAGAATACATTCCAAGTCATTCTATTAGATCAGCTTCACGCTGAAGCAAAAACTAGACAAAGTCAGTACAAGAAAAAAAGAAAAGCAGCTGAAGATCAATAACCCTCATGAATATAGATGTAAAAATTCAAAAAGAGGAAGAGAGATCGAAGATGGCCGATTACTATCAGCTCAGGATTGTAGCTCCCCAGAGAAAGCGCACAGAAGGAGAGGACACCACACTTTCAGACAAATTTTTGTTGCCCACGGACTAGGAGATTCCCAGCGGAGGAGCCCCACGGGTCGCCAGCGCGACTCTTGTGACCACCGCGGCGGTTCTTGGTGCAGAGTAAACGGGAATGGGTGAGCTCTGCGAAGGCAAGGTCACCCATTTACCTGATTAAAAGAGGGATTCAAGAGGGAAGCCAGACCGGAGACTCCCGAGCAGAAAAGCACCACGAATCTTAATGCCGCTGTTTTAGCTGGCGCAGTGTTGCTCAGACTTTGGCGCTGGGAATCAACAAGTTGGACGTCCACTCAGAGACCTAATTTGAAAGTTGGCAATCACAAAGATGACAGGTGGATAAACTCACAATGATGGGAAGAAACCAGCGTAAAAAAGCTGAGAATACTCAGAATCAGAATGCCTCTCCTTCTACAGGGGATCACAGTTCCTCAACATCAAGGGAACAAGGCTATATGAAGAACGAGTGCGTTCCATTAACAGAATGAGGCTTCAGAAGGTGGATGATAAGGAACTTTTGGGAGCTAAAAGAACATATTCTAGCCCAATGTAAAGAAACTAAGAATCTTGAAAAAAGATTTGATGAAATGCTTATCAGAATAGACAATTTAGAAATGAATATAAGTGAATTAATGGAACTGAAGAATACAATAAGAGAACTTCGTGAAGTATGCACAGGTTTTAACAGTCAAATTGATCAAGCAGAAGAAAGGATATCAGAGGTCGAAGACCCATTAATGAAATGAAATAAGAAGACAAGATTCAAGAAGAAAGAATAAAAAGGAATGAGCAAAGTCTCCAAGAAATATGGGACTATGTGAAAAGACCTAATTTACGACTGATAGGTGTACCTGAATGTCATGAAGAGAGTGAATCCAAGTTGGAAAATATTCTTCAGGATATTATTCAGGAAAACTTTCCTAACCTAATAAGGCAGGACAATATTCAACTCCAGGTAATTCAGAGATCACCACAAAGATATTCCTCAAGTAGACCAACTCCAAAACACATAATTGCTAGATTCACTAGGGTTGAAATGAAGGAGAAAATTCTAAGGGCAGCTAGAGAGAAAGGTCAGGTTACCTATAAAGGGAAGCCTATCAGACTCACAGCACACCTCTCAGTAGAAACTCTACAATCTAGAAAAGAGTGGGGGTCAATATTCAATATCCTCAAAGAAAAGAATTTTCAACCCAGAATCTCATATCCTGCCAAACTAAGCTTTATAAATGAAGGAAAAATAAAATTTTTCGTGAATAAGCAAGCACTCAGAGATTTCATCACCATCAGGCCTGCTCTATAAGACCTTCTGAAAGAAGCACTACAAACAGAAAGGAACAATCAGCATCAGTCATCCCAAAAATCTACCAAATTGTAAAGAGTATCTTCATAATGAAGAATTTATATCAACTAAAGGGCAAAATAGCCAGCTAACATTAAATTACAATATTGAACTCACAAATATTAATATTAATCCTAAATTTAAATGGATTCAATGCTCCAATTGAAGACAAAGACAGACAAATTGAATAAAATGTTAAAATCCATCGGTACGTTGTATCCAGATCTAACTTACAATGACACACAAAGACTCAAAATAAAGGGATGGAGGAAGATTTACCAATGAAATGGAGAGCAAAAAAAAAAAAAAACAGGAGTTGTAACTTTTGTCTCTGACAAAATAGACTTTAATGGTAACAAAGACTAAAAGAAACAAGGAAGGACATTACATGATGGTAAAAGGATCAACGCAACAACAGGAGTCAATGATTATAAATATATACGTACCCAATATAGGAACACCCAGATACATGGGACAAGTTCTTATTGACTTATAAAGAGATTCGGACTCCCGCACAATAATAGCCGGAGATTTTGATATCACATAGTTAATATTCGATGCATCAATCAGATAGAAAATTAATAGGGACATCTATGATTTGAATCTAGACCTGGAATAAGTAAACTCAGTGAATATTTAAAGAATTCTCCACCCCAGGTCTATAGAACATACATTTTTCTCATTATCATATTATACCTACTCTGAAAGTGACTATATAATTAGAAGTAAATTATTCTTCAGCATTTGCTTAGTATCTTACAGAATTAAATGAAATATTGGTTGGCTGTTTGTTTGTTATTTTCTTCCCTTATTCCTTCCTGTCTCTGTTGTTAAGTATAATTAACGGCATAAAAGAGGTTTTTAATACCTTTTTAAGATTGCATTCCATCCTGGGCAATAGAGCAAGAATCCTGTTCTCTCTCCCCCTTTTCCTTTTTCCTTTTCCCTCTCTCTCATTAAAAAAAAAAAAAAAAATTCACAAGTATAATACAAGAATATACAAAAAGGATTGTAGTTCATGAATGAGTCATATTTAAAGAATGCAAGGTTGGCTTAATATGTGAAAGTCAATCAATATAATTCACCACTTAACAAACTAAAAATGTAAATCAGTGTGGTTATCTCAATAGATGCATGGAAAGCATTTGTCAAAATCCAACATTCATTGCTGATTTTAAAACAAGCAAACAAACAAACACCTCTCAACAAAGTAGGAATGGAAGGGAAGTTCTAATCTATAGGCACCTATAAAAATCCACAGCTAACATCACACTTAATGGTGAAAGACTGAATGCTTTCCTTTTAATATGAGAGAAGAGACCAATAAGGTCAGCTCTTGTCACTTCTATTTAACATTGTCTTAAAGGTTCTAGCCAGTGCCACAAGGCAAGAAAAAATGAATAAAAAAGAATCCAGACTGAAAAAAGTAACATTATCTATTCCAGAGAAGATACTCATCTACATAGAAAACCAGATGGAATTTACCTCCCAAAACTGAAATAGTGAGTTTAGCAAAATTTCAAAATATGAGGTCAATATACAAAAATCAATTATATTCTTTATGTGGTAGCAATGAACAATTAAAAATTTAAAATACCATTTATAAAAGTATCAAAAATATAAAATGTTCATAGATAATTCTGACACCAGATATACAAGAACTATACAATGAGAAGTATAAAAGACTGCTGAGAGAAATAAAAGAACAGCTAAAAATGAAGAGATACACCTTGTTTGTATGTAGGAAGATGCAGTATTATTAAGATGTCACTTCTCCCTAAATTGATCTAGACACAACCCCAGTTAATATCCCAGTAGACTTCATTGTAGAATTAGATAACTTGACTCTAACACATAAGTAAATGCTAATGACTGAGAACAGCCAAAACAACTAGAAAAAGAACAATTTGGAGGAATAACGTTACCAGATTTTAAGGCTTATTATAAAGCCACAATACTGAGTACAGTGTGGTACCAAGATAGACAAATATATAAATTCAACAGAATAAAGAGTCCAGGAAGAGACCCATATATATGTGAACAATTTGATTTTGACAAAGGTGCAGTAAGTTTTTCAACAAGGAGTGCTGGAGCCATTGAATACCTATATGTTAAAGAAGTTAATTTCAATCTATTGGAATTCAATCCACCTCACACTATTTACAATATCAACTAAATATGGAACATAAAACTAACTGAAAACCTAAAACCATAAAGATTCTAGAAGAAAACATAGGAGAAAATCTTCATGACCATGGTGTAGGCAAGGATTTCTCAGATATGACCGAAAAGCTTTTTTCATAAAATAATTCAAATTGATAAACTGGACTTCATCAAAATTGAAATCTCTGCTCTTTCAAAGATAGTATTAAAAGAATAAAATGACAAGCCACAAACCAGGGGAAAATAGGATTTCTAAATCTTCTATCTGAAAAAACCCCTTTTTTTCCAGGATGCATAAGGAACTCCCAAAAGTCAATAATAAAAAAATAAATGACTTGTTGAAAAAATATGGGCAAAAGTTTGAACAGATTCATCAACAAAGAAGATAGGTGGATGGCAAATAAGCACATGAAAAAAATGTTCAATATTATTTATCATAATTGCCAACCAAGTAGAATTCTATCTCCAGCCAAACTCTCAAGTATGAAGGAGGTAAAAGTAAGAACATTTTCAGATATGTAAAAAATCTTAAAATATTTGCCTCCAAAGCAACTTTCTCAGGAAGCTATTAATGTATTACACCACCTGAAAATAAAAGAATAAAACAAGAAAGAAAAAGATGTGGTTGGTTCCAGGAAATAGGAAGTCTCATAGTGGGAGAGAAGAGCATGCTTTGGGGCCTGGGCCACAGCTGTGCAGAGAACTGTCCAGACCAGATGAAGTAAGAGAATGAAGGAAGGGTGGGAGCAGGAGTTTTTCTGAAAAATGCAGCTGTTTATCCAAAATGTTTGAGATATGGAAATCAGACCACTGTGAGTTCACATGGAAGTCTAAGGAGAAAGAAGCCCAAGTTGTCCTTTTTATGTGATTTACCATAAAAACCTGTCTGCCTTATCTCTAAGGCTTATTTTTATAGATGCTCTCTTCAACAACTGTCAAAATTGTGCAAATGAAAGACTCTCTACCTCATTTATATCAAAACTCAATGCAAAGCTTAGTGCTGGAGCATGGATAACAAGAATTTACATGTGTGTGGGAGGTGAGAGGTGTATGTATTTAGAGGGTGGGCATTTAAAAGAGCTAAACTTTCATATTTTATTACAAGGAAGTCGTTGCATAATAGGTAAACTACCAATTCAAGAAACAGTAGGTACATCCTTAAAGATGTGTCTTACAGGCCCCTGCTCCATAGTTCAGAACATTTTATACAGATGTACCCCCAACACCTCCACCTTAGAAAGTATATTTACTGTAATTCTCTAGAGTAGAAAGTATCAATAATCAATGCATGATTTGATTTTCGATCAAGTAAAAGAGACGAAAGCAAGGATTATAGCAATAGTAGCCTTGATATACAATATTTATACCATTGTTGCATGCACATGAAAAGAATGCTTAAGGAATAGGTTTGATCCTGTAATCTTCGGCACTCCCAGTAGCACCCTAGTCCTGGTGGCCGCATTGAGTCTTTCAATACAAAATTTAGGATCACCACATGACTTAACCACTAGAGGGAGTTTAAACAGCTAGTAAATATCATGGAAAATAGAGGGGCCGCATTTTTTTAAATGGCCCTTTTTCTCTCTTGGAGTGGTTGCTATAACTTGCTTAAAAAACCCTTATAGAAATATTAATAATGGTATTTTAAATAGTGATAACATGTTAGTATAGACTCCTTGTCTGTTTCTTTTCGATATTGAAAGTGTTTATTTTCAGGTGGTTAAAATACTGCTACCTATGTCATTAGCATAGTGGTTTTTCTTGATTCTGTACTAGCAGATATAACCCCAGTTTAGTATTTATATCATCCTGATAGGTTTTCCTTCAATTACATATTAGTTGACAAAGCCCTCTGTACATACTAAGAATTCAGGCTTTTGGTCCAGACAGACTGGAATTTTACCTTGCTCTTCTATTTTGTGCTGTGCGACCATAGACTATGGTTCACTGCTTTAAAACTCAAGGCTCCTCATCTGTAAAGCTGGGGTATGGGGTTTTGTAGGAGTAAATCAGATCATGTATGCAAAATAGCTTAGTGCATTTTTGAATCTAAAAAATAATAGCTTTTCTAATGGCTATGCTGCTAGATATATAAAGCTATTGATTGAATAAAATTTTCTTAATCTCTCTTCCCAGATATACCTCAACATCAAAGCCCCAAAGCACATAAATGCTAAGGCCCACCAAAGGGGCAATCCTTGTGTACCTGATCATATGGCAAAGCATGACTTATTTCTAAGGCCAGCCTCAGGGAAGAGCACAAGAAATCACACCTTAGGAATCTGCATTTACTCAGAAAGTGGTAACCAGGAGTTCATGTTACTTGCCAGGCTCTTATCCACCTTTTAATAAGGACACCTCCAAAGGCCACAGAAGTCACCTCACTTTCATATGAATTTTTTAAATAATTCTGTTTTCTTAGGACATTTACAGAGTTGTGGATCTATCACTATTACCCAATTTTAAAACATTTTCATCACCCTCCCACTCCCCAAAAAAACTCTAGACCCATTAGCAGTCACTCCCCAATCCTTGCCCCCAGCTCCCAGCAACTACTAATCAACTTTCTATCACTATGGATTTGCCAGTCCTGGGCATTTCATATACATGGATTTGTGCAATACATGGTCTTTGTGTTTGACTTCTTTCACTGAGCACGGTGTTTTCAAGGTTCATCCATGTTGGAGTATCATGTACCAATACTTGTTTTTATGAATGAATAATATTCCACTGTAGGGACATATGACATTTCATTTATCCATCCATTCATTCATGGACCCTTGTGTTGCTCTCTCCTTTTGGTTATTAGGAATGATGCTGTTACGAACATTTGCATATGGGTTTTCATTTCTCTCGGGTAAATGCCTAGGAGTGAAATGGCTAGGCCATAAGTTAACTCTATGTTTAACTTTTTGAGGAGCTGCCAAATGGTTTTCCAAAGGGGCTGTATCACTTTCCAACCCCACCAGCATCATTTGAGGGTTCCAATTCCTCTATGTCATCACCAACATCTGTTATCGTCTACATTTTTTATAATAGCCACCATAGCAGATGTGCAGTGGTATCTCAGATGGTTTGAAACGAATTGTCCTACTGACTAATGATGCAAAGTATCTTTCCATGTGCTTATTGGAAAATGAGCACATGGAAAGATACTTTTACCTATCTTTTTAGAAAACTGCCTATATAAACCCTTTGCCCATTTTTAAAATTGGGTTGTCTTTTTTGAGTTATGAGTTCTTTATATATTCTGGATACAAGTTCCCCATCAGACACATTACCTGAAAACATTTTCTCCCATTCTGTAGGTGGGCCTTTCATTTTCATGGTGGTGTCCACTGAAGCACAAATTTAAAAATTTTAATGAAATCTAATTTATATATTTTTTATTTTGTCACCTGTCCTTTTAGGAACATATCCAAGAAACCACTTCCTAACATCATGAAAATTTACTCCTATATTTTCTTCGAAGAGTTGTTACAGTTTTAGCACTTACTTTTAGGTCTATCAACCATTTCGAATTTTTTAAAATATATGGTATTAGGTCGGGGCACAACTTCGTTCTCTTGCATGTGGAGAAAGAAAACTAATTGTTAAAGAGTTTTCACTAAACATATTTTGCTTAAATGAAGTGTTAACAATATGTTATACAAATAAAGAGATTCAGTTATTCATTCAAGAAATACAGACAGCAAGCACAATATTTTGAGATATGCAGTGATAACTTTTCTTCCTCTATTTTTCCCTTTCCTTCCCAACATTCAAGTGGACAGCGGGCTCTGGGCTTCCTTGCCTAGGAGATGTTTATGGCAAGGTGGCTTCCTGGCTTTTATTTTTTCCAAACACCTGAATTTGGTGACCACAGCTTCCCAGGGAAATTGATTCCAGTTGACCCTTGAACAACATAGGTTTGAACAGCATGGGTTGGTTTATATGTGAATTTTTTTTCAATGAAAATATGATGGAAAGTATAGTATTTGAGAGATGTGAAACCTGCATATAGGAAGAGCTGAATTTTCATATATGTGGCTTCTGCAGGGCTGACTATGGGACTTGAGTATGGTGGATTCAGGTGCACATGGAGGCCCTGCACGAGTTTCCTGTTTGTACTGAGGGATGACTGTAATTACATTGTCCAGAAGAACAAGGAAGAACTGGGTTTTCACCCTCCTTCAGAGCATATAAGGAATCCCTGGAGATGAAGGTAGGAGGAAGAGAAGAGAAGAGGGCACTGAGAGAGAGGGGAGCTGCACCCCTCTCAGACATACTGCTGAGAAAAATGGCTGTGGATGCATCTAGTATCAAGTGCATCCTCAGCCCAGATTCCTTCACCACAAGTCTGGCACAAGGCAGCCTTTAAGAGTCACCAAACCACAGTGGCTTGGAAGAAGAGGAACAAAATGGCAACAACTGATGAAACATCAGAAGGGATATCCCCCACACACATGCACGCACTAACCTGAATGACCATATATGAGGCCATTTAGGCACTTTGCCTGAAATTACAGTGTATCCCGAGAAAGCAAGGACCCGTGATGAAACCCAAGATGCACTAAGGCTACCTTTTTTCCCTCACTAGCAAGACTAAATGGTAACACAGAGTCAGAAATGAAGTTTCTAGGAAGCAGCTGCACTTCTTGTACTCTTGATTATATGGACAGACACTCATACTTGCCACACACATATTGAGAACCTACTGTGTACAAGGCATCTTGCTAGGTTACGATGAGGTGGGAAATATAAAAGTCAATTAAACCACGGTTAGCAGAGACATTTAGATAGTCAGGTAAGAGCAAATATGCATAAGTGTAGTTACCATTTATTGCATACTACCTGTGTGCACACCTTGTGCTACATGCTTTGTAAATGAATCTCATTTAATTGAATCTTCCCCACAATGAGTTTTTGATACACAGATGTTCAGAGTAGGCAAGAGACTTGCCCAGTGAGCCAAAGTCTAGGCTCTTTGCAGTTAGGTACACTGTGGTTCATGTACAACTACCATCAATGCACAGCTAGTCATTGGTGGAACATGTACATGAACCAGAGTGGACCTCACTGCAAAGCTCATTTTCATTGTCAAAATTATGACTTTATCCCATGGAGAGATCAACCTGAGGGCTGCCCTTTGATAGTCCAACATTCACTAGGCCTAGACTTTGGCTCATATTTTCTAAGAGTTAGGATGGAGTTAATTCAAACCAACTTTCTCTAACTTGGTGTTTAATGTACCTATTGGCAGGTGACTGGCTAGAAACCTGAGGTTGAACTGGAGATACTGGCCAGACTGGGCCTCATGATGAGGGAACCCATGACCTTGACTGTATATGCCAAAGGGTGCCAACCAGTTCCTCTGAACAGTGAGGATTTTTAGTACCATTCACACCATCTATATGTACATCAAAGAAGTGACATAACTGATTTGGGGAGTGGGGGATGAGAAATACCTACATTTCTCTTCTATGTGCAGAAGGAAGAATTTGGTTATATAAGCATAATGAAAATTTTTCTTATAGGAAAAAATCTCATAGAGCTCTTTTGCTTTGAAATGAAGGCAGGCAATTTGGTGCCTAAGAAAATATTTAAAATTCTTGCCTGCAGCTTCCTAGAAACAGTAAAATACATTGATCCTGGCCAATAAAATGTTAATAGTTTTTCCTTAAGTATTAATCTACTGAACAAATGTTGATAATGAAAGAAGTAGGTATATCAATGCTGTGAGAGAGCCATGATTTATATTATTTTCTACTGCTGGTTCTGCTATTTGAGCCTGGGAAAATGACTAAACCAAATCTCAAGTCCCAAAGAGCATCATTTTGAGCCATAGACAGAAACAGAAAACACAGAAAAATTTAAATTATAAGGAACTAATAACGTCTTTTCTTTCATGTCCTTTTCTGAAGAATGAATCTCTCCCCATTTGGGAGATATAATCACTTAACTTCCATTTCCTCATACCTAAACTCATTCAGAGCCCAGGACCCTCAGAAATCATTTGGTCCAATGTCCCATTTCATAAATGGACACATTTGAGATTCCAATAGGTTAAATGACTTGTCCAACATCATGTGCTCATTAGAACAAAAATATGAAGATTTTAACTAAGTGGAAGGTAGTAACCTAGGAGTGAGAGGACCTGGATTCTCCCTCCCACTCAGCTATTCATGAGCTTCTCTGTTTGTAAAATTCAAGTGTTAGAATTAGATGGTTTCAAAAAATCCTTTCCCTCTCAGAAGGGGTTACAATTCTGTGCACAGGAGCATCAGTAGTTTGTGTATGTTAGTTTACTGCTTTTATAAACACAAAAGCTTTCTTCACAGTTATAATGAAGAGGCAGTGTTTGTGGAGATCATGAGGATGGACTCTAACACACTTCCTCAGCTGGGCATGGTGGCTCATGCCTGTACTCTCAGCACTTTGGGAGGCCAAGGTGGAAGGATCACTTGAGCCCAGGAGTTCTAGACCAGGCTGAGCAACATAAGGAGATCTCATCTCTACAAATAATTTTTTAAAAATTAGCTGGGCATGTTGGTATAAGCCTGTGGTCCCAGCTACTGAGGAGGCTAAGGTAGGAGGACTGCCTGAGCCTGGGAGGTTAAGGCTGCAGTGAGCCATGATGTTGCCACTGACTCCGGCCAAGGTGACAGAGTGAGACCCTGTCTCTAAATAAATAGTCAGATTTCCAGCTCTTACACTTACTTGGAAGTAAGTGTAAAGTAAGTGTAAGTGGTGAAAGCCTGAACAAATTAACTCTGTGCCTCCTTTGCAAAATGAAGACAGTAACATTACATACCACATCTGGCCATTACAATGATTACCTTAAATAACACATGTCAAGAATTTAGCACAATGCTTGGCACATAGCAAGTCCTTGGTAAAAGTTGGCTGCCATTAGTATTACCACAAAGTAACCAGAGTTGGTGAATTTGTTTGGGTTATTAAGAAGGCATTCCCTCCTCTGGACAGAGGCAGTCCAAGTGCTAAGGTCCCCAGCAAAGCCGGATCAAATTCTCTACTGCTGTGGGTCTAACTTTAAACAAATTAATAAAGAAACCATTTTCTACCCTCCCTTGTTCAAGTGCTCACTCTCAAGTGTTAGCCAATGATATGTTTAAGTGTTTGGTTATAACAGGGCTTCTAGAAAGCTCTTCTTTGGAGGGGGCCTACTTAGGTGGCTGAAATACTTCTGCTCTTTCCCTTTTCTTCTTTCTGCCTGGAATGTAGAAGCAATGATTCGGGTGTTGGCAGCCTACTGTGATCATGAGGGAAGGGCTAAAAGGCTTTCAGAGATTCAGTCCTTGAGTCAATAAATCAATGTCAGCAACCGCTGACCTCCAGACTTCTTTTTTCATGAGGAAAACAAACTCATGTACACGTTTCTGGTACTAAATCAATCTGCAATTCCTAACCCATACACCCTCCAAAATCTATTTTCTATCTACATTTGCAGATGTGCCTGGTCAGCCACTTGCTGCTGGCTGCTTAAGAGTCCCAAGTCAGGTACTCAATAGCTGATTTTCTTGAAAAATCACTTAGGTTTAAAAATATATATATCCAAACTGTCCCCAAGGGCCTTGCTATTCAAAGTAATGTCAGCAGACCAACAGCATTAGTCTCACCCAGGAGCCTGTTAGAAATGCAGACTCTCTGGCCACATTCCAGATTTACTGAATCAGAATCTTCATTTTAACAGGGTCGCCAGTGATTTCTGCAAGTAGTAAAGTTTGAGGCTCTGGACTAGGTTTCCCGGCTCTGCTCTGTCATCCCTCCTAAATACTGCTGCCAGAATAATGTTCCTGGAACCACCTAGTCGTATCACTCCCCTTCTCAAAAGCTTTCAAGGGCTCCCGACTGCCTGTAGACTAAAGTTTAGACTCCTTAGCCTGATCATCAAGGCCCTCTATGATCTTGCACTATCCTGAAAATGCCCATCAAGGTGCCTGCGTTGCATTTAATCAATCAGTAGGCAACAACTAATTTCTAAACAGAAGAAAAAAATATGAGTGTGCGTGAGAAACAATGCATTGTTTAATTCTGGCTTTGCTATGCTAGGCACTGCGGATACAGTGGTACCAAAAACCAGGCATGATCCCTTGCCTTCAAAGAGCTTAGAGACTAATTAGAAGAGCAAGATTTTAAAAAGGAAATGAAAATATATAATGACAAATTATAAGTGCTAAGAAGGAAATGAACAGAGGACAGGGATATAGAGTAAGACAGACGGGTCAGAAGGAGGCCCTGAGGAGAGGGAGCCTGTTGTGGGGCTGGTCCAGGCAGAGGAACCAGCACGTGCAAAGTCCTGCTAGACAAATGCGGTGTGTCGAAGAATCAGAACAGGGGCTGCCCTTTCAAGCTTACCCGGAAAATAGATATCCTGGGAGGAAGGTAGCATAGGGTTCACCTTCCAAGGCACTTAAAGATGAAATGCTGAATTTCTCTTTTCCCTGATATAGGTCCTTCACTGGGATCACTGATGAGTTAGCGAGCAGGAGCTGCTGCAGAGTCGCTGTGAGTCCAGCCCTGGAAATCAGACCAAGCGAAATGCGAATCCCAGTTGACTTCCCGGCTGTCAACTCCCTTGACCTCCAAGCCTCTGCTTCCTGAGGTATAAAGTGGGGCTAAGGATGGAGCCAACTTCGTGATTACTGTTGAGGGAGATAATGCTTGCACCCCCAGCACACTGCTACCCACATCAGTGCGCACCTGAGTATCAGCGGTTTTAGGATTATGATGACTATTTACTACAGTAAATTACTCCTAGCTTTCAGGCAGAAGGCTCATTCCAGATATTCCTGTCCCCTCTGAGGCCTCCCGACCCTGCCAGCCCAGGCTACCTCCCCCGCGCACGGCCACCGTGACCCCAGCGCGGGCGCCGCCGCCGGACCCCCGTTACCTGGGGCCAAACGCGACTTGTCGCCACCTTGCGTCCTGGGCCCTGCCTCCCTCCCGGCCGCCTCCCGACCCCGCGGCTGCCGCGGCAGCGCCCCCAGCCCAGCCGGGCCCGGGCTGTGCGGGATGCCTCGGCGGGGCTGGCGGCGGCGGCGGCCGCGCTGCGCGCTCCGGCGGAGGGGAGGGGGCTCCGCGGCGGCGGCGGCGGCGGCGGCGGCGGCGGGCCCGGCGGGGGGCAGAGCCAAGAGGCGCGGCGGCGGCAGCGGAGGAGGAGGAGACGGAGGAGGATGCGGGGGGCTGCGGGCGGCGGCGCGGCCCTGTCCGCAGTGAAGCCCGCGGCGCCCAGGGCGCAGGGAGTGGCCGCCTCCTCCTGCGCGCACCATTCCTGAGATGGCGGCAGCGACTCAGCGGCGGCTCGGGGAGCCCAGGAGGGGCCGGCCGGGCGCGGGCTGAGCCCCGCAGGACCGGGAGCTCGCCAAGGGCCAGCGCAGCGGCGGAGCACGGGGCCGGGCGGCCTGCGGGAGCGGCGAGGCCGGGGACGGCCCCAGGGCGGAGCGCACGGCCTGGGGAGGCCGCGATGGCGAACTCGAGCGAGCCGGGCGGCGGCGGCGGCGGCGGCGGCGGCGGCGAGGCGGCCGCCCTGGGACTCAAGCTGGCCACGCTCAGCCTGCTGCTGTGCGTGAGCCTGGCGGGCAACGTGCTTTTCGCGCTGCTGATCGTGCGGGAGCGCAGCCTGCACCGCGCCCCGTACTACCTGCTGCTCGACCTGTGCCTGGCCGACGGGCTGCGCGCGCTCGCCTGCCTCCCGGCCGTCATGCTGGCGGCGCGGCGTGCGGCGGCCGCGGCGGGGGCGCCGCCGGGCGCGCTGGGCTGCAAGCTGCTCGCCTTCTTGGCCGCGCTCTTCTGCTTCCACGCCGCCTTCCTGCTGCTGGGCGTGGGCGTCACCCGCTACCTGGCCATCGCGCACCACCGCTTCTACGCCGAGCGCCTGGCCGGCTGGCCGTGCGCCGCCATGCTGGTGTGCGCCGCCTGGGCGCTGGCGCTGGCCGCGGCCTTCCCGCCGGTGCTGGATGGCGGCGGGGGCGACGACGAGGACGCGCCGTGCGCCCTGGAGCAGCGGCCCGACGGCGCCCCCGGCGCGCTGGGCTTCCTGCTGCTGCTGGCCGTGGTGGTGGGCGCCACGCACCTCGTCTACCTCCGCCTGCTCTTTTTCATCCACGACCGCCGCAAGATGCGGCCCGCGCGCCTGGTGCCCGCCGTCAGCCACGACTGGACCTTCCACGGCCCAGGCGCCACCGGCCAGGCGGCCGCCAACTGGACGGCGGGCTTCGGCCGCGGGCCCACGCCGCCCGCGCTTGTGGGCATCAGGCCCGCGGGGCCGGGCCGCGGCGCGCGCCGCCTCCTCGTGCTGGAAGAATTCAAGACGGAGAAGAGGCTGTGCAAGATGTTCTACGCCGTCACGCTGCTCTTCCTGCTCCTCTGGGGGCCCTACGTCGTGGCCAGCTACCTGCGGGTCCTGGTGCGGCCCGGCGCCGTCCCCCAGGCCTACCTGACGGCCTCCGTGTGGCTGACCTTCGCGCAGGCCGGCATCAACCCCGTCGTGTGCTTCCTCTTCAACAGGGAGCTGAGGGACTGCTTCAGGGCCCAGTTCCCCTGCTGCCAGAGCCCCCGGACCACCCAGGCGACCCATCCCTGCGACCTGAAAGGCATTGGTTTATGAGGGAGGCCCCGCCGCCACATAGACCCCCAACCCAGCCTTCCCCTTTGGCTTGGACGGTGACGTCGTTTCTTTCCCTTCTGGCCCCTGTTTAATTCTCTAAGCTGCCTTCAAAATGACTCGAAGTGGACAGACACTCGGATTGTACTGACTCCTTTGGGGGGTGGGGTGGGTGAGGAGTAGGATGCTCAGCCCGCTCCAGCTGCGCACATTCATCCTCCTAACTCGACTTTCTTCCTGACAGTAGGCCCTGCAGTCTTTTTGTACCGGTACTGACGTCTTTTATTCCATGCGTGGTTACTTTTTTTCTTTTTCTATAAAGGCTATACTAATTTTCTTCATGCAACGTTTCCTAAAGACCATGGCCAGTTTTCTACAGAAGCTATTTTTGACAACCTCAAGTGGCATTACATTTTGCAGTGAAGTAGAAGGAACCTAGGGGGACTTCTTCACAAGTTAAGATTTCTTGAGGATCTTCTGTTGGAAGCAGGAGAAAGTGTGGGGAAAGGTGTCTGAAATGCCCTCTGAATTGCCGGCTGCGGGGTCCTTGTGCTGCGCCGGTTCTTTGAAAGTGTCACCATTGATATTGAACTTAAAGAGCAGAGATGGAGGTCAGTAGCAAGGCAGTCATATTTTTTAAAGCAGTAAGTAACAAGTAAGATTTGGTTCCTGGTTTACATTCTACTGCTAAAAACCACGTCAGTGACAACTGCTCTCTGTATTATACCAATTTTGAATGGAAACATTTCTGTCAAGTTGTAAGTTTTAAAAGAGTAAAGTGTTTTGGTTAGTAATGGTGTGGAGAAAAATACAGTATTGCATGTGTTTGTATGTACAGATTGTGGTTCGAGGATTGGGAGGGCTCTGAAAAGCCGAGTACTACATCAAAATTGTTTAAGTATTTTTTGCCAATAAAAAATTAATTTTATGGAAATGGCTTGTGCTTTAAGAAGCCCAGTTTTATTCTGTCTTATGAAACTAATTTCCACTTTGAAAATTGTTCTTCTGTTGTTCATGGTATAAACGAATGGAATATAATGATACCTTCCTTCTAGGAAACAAAGCATTTCCTTAAACTGTTTGCTAGGTTAAGCTGTGCTGTTCTACTGATGGTTGTTTTAAATTAATAATGAGAACTATAATTTAAGTAATATTTCTTTGTTAGACATTATAATGTTAAACTGAAAGACTAAATTCTGCAAGTACTATATAATATTTTTTGCTTATAATGCTACATTTTTATTAACGTACTTTCCGTTTTGAGGATTTATATCTGTATTTCTCTTTGCATTATACAAATATACCAGTATTTTCATTCTGGAGTGATTGTTTTGTTGTGGTGGTGGTGTTTGAGGCTGGAATGATACATGCGTCTTAAGTATGTTACATGCCTCTAAGTATGTTATCTAAGGTTAACATGTTCTGTGATCCTTTGAGCGCATGTGCTTTAGTTACAGGTTTCATAGTTTGACCCTCAGCATATCTAAGACGTGGAGGCTTAATTTAAAATGCAAGATAAAAATCTGCAAGTCTTTAAAGGGAAGAAGCAGTAGACATATACTGCTTTAAAACTGTTTTATTTATTTGGACGACAGAACATTTTAATGACTTCATTAAATTACATAAAAAAGCTTTTAAATAAACATTTCAAACTCGAGTACAACAATCATTTTGATAAAAGTACTAGGTAAAAATGGAGGTGGTAGGTATTTTGAAACTTAGTTGAGTGTAATATAAACTATTAAATATTCAGTCCAGTGGGGGTAAGTTATGAAAAGAGAGTGGCCAATTTAATTGATCTCTGGTAAGTAGGCTGCATGATTTTATTTTGTTGTGGAAATTAATCAGTCTGTGAAGACAGTCTCATGAGACAGTTACCCTATTTCTCCCCACATTATGAGTCCAGGTTGGCCTCAGTCATCCAAAGGCCACTGATCAGAAACCTCAGCCAACCCAAAGACAGAGGAGCCCAGGAAGTACATCTCTCCTCATGTAACCCTCCACCTGCCCAGGTGATCTCAGTTTAAAAAATAGAGGTTGGACCAGACCGTGATGGCTCATGTCTAAACTTTGGGAGGCCAGAGCAGGAGGATTTCTTGAAGCCAAGAGTTTGAGGCCAGCCTGAGCAACCTAGCCAGACCTTGTCTCTACAAAAAATTAGCTGAGTATGGTAATGTGCACCTGTGGTCACAGCTATTGGGGAGGCTGAGGTCGAGGCTGCAGTGACTCATGACTGTGCCACTGCACTCTAGCCTGGATGACAGAGTTCTTGAGGCCCTGTCTCAAGCCCCCCCAAACAGAGATCACCAAGTTTCTGTGATTTTCACACCTGGCATGGCACAGGAACCAGCCCATCCCAGCTAACTCAGCCACTCTAGCTTTGGGCAGCTTGACATAGCCTTGAATTCAAGGGATATTTTTTCATATGAGAATGCATTAGCTAGAGGTTCTCAAATTCTAACATTCATACAAAGTACCTTAAGTGTTTGCATGATCCAGAGTCTTAGGAGGATGTGTTGAGTCCTGGGAAAAAGCATTTCAACAAGTTCCTCAGGTGGCTGGAGACAGACCTCCAGGACTTCATTCAGACAAGATTTACTTCAGACATGATGCATTCAAACTTGGCTCCCTGGGTGTTCTGTTTTTATATTTTAAAGTTCTGATTAGATGGGGGAAAGCACGATTTCTAGTGAGAGTTCAGGTGATAGTAGCAAGAAATAACAGCAAACTGTAAAGGAAACGAACCAGAAGAGGCAGAGAAACAAGCTATCTAGGAGGTGCAAAAGGCCACCCCAATAGCTTTTAGGATCAGTGAATCTATTAATGTGTGCTTTGATTGTTAATCACATTAATAAAAAATTATCTAAGAAAAAGATTAGTTGTGTCCAGAGTACTCTACTTATTGTACCAGCACAGGTACCAAGTATTTAGGGAAGATTAAAATTGCTCATTTTAATTATTTGGGAAATTAATTTAGCACAGCTTCCCCACCCGCCCACACAGTTGTCACTATACTTGAAGCAATAGAAAATAGACTTCCTGTACATACATCTTTGTATGTTCTAGCATGGAATTATTGGGTCAAGACAAGCATTTTTAGGACTTTTGATATCAAATCGTTTTGTAGAAGGACAATATGTCTATATATCTGTTTAAATGTATACCTGACATATTCTTTTTTTTTTTTTTTTTTTTTTTTTTTTTTTTTTTTTTTTTTTTTTTTTTTTTTTTTTTTTTTTTTTTTTTTTTTTTTTTTTTTTTTTTTTTTTTTTTTTTTTTTTAGACAGAGTCTTGCTCTGTCGCCCAGGCTGGAAGGCAGTGGCATGATCTCAGCTCACTGCAACCTCTTTTCGTGTTCAAGTAGGATTACAACTCAGCCTCCCAAGTAGCTGGCATTACAGGCACCTGCCACCATGCCCAACTAATTTTTGTATTTTTAGCAGAGACAGGGTTTTGCCATGTTGGCCAGGCTGGTCTCCAGCTCTTGGCCTCAAGTGGTTCACCTGCCTTGGCCTCCCAAAGTGCTGGGATTACAGGTGACATATTCATTTTTTAAATGAAATATTTTAAGCAAAGTAGGGAAGCATGTAATAAATCAGTAACAATAATGATAATCTCTGTGTCCACTATTCAGCCTTACCAAATGTCATATTGGTTTCTACTGTTCCGTTTCTCTTTTCCCTTCTTTTCTTCTCTCCTTATTTCTTAAGAAATAAAATGGCACAATTATTTCTCCTCAATCTTTGGTCTCACCATTAGCTCTCTACATTCTCAAATGCCTTGCTCCTTAACAAGTGAAAGGGGCCCAGGTCCTGGGGCTGACTCAAGGTTTTGTTTTGCAGGTGGATCACTGGATTGATGGGATTGAGTCCTCCACCCTGTCTTCCCAAGACCTACAGGTTGGAGGAGAAACCTCTTTGTCTGTCACAGACCTTCCAAGGTCAGGCCCCTCTACCATCCTGGCCTCATCCTTCCCTTATATTCTCATCTCTCCCTTTGGATTACTCTTATGCCAGCTCTCCACTCTTCCTGGGAAGCCCATTTCCACCTTTCTGCCTGAGAATTCCTCACCGACTCCTCTAAAGCAGGGGGGTAAATTCACAATATTTAACAACTGGAATGGCACAGATATAACTAATCTGTACCAACTGTACCTCCAGGTTCTGGCTGAAGATTAGATCTTGGATCCAGTTCCCAGGCTTTTGGCTCAGTCATGCCTCCTCTGGGCTCCCAGGGTGCATGGTTTACCTCCATTAAGTCTGCACTTGTGTGTCTGGTGCACTCCATCGGCTCTTGGCTCCCTCTCTGGTCTCACTTCTTCTCACTCGCTCCTCAGGCCCTGTGCTTCAGTCACTCCTAGTTGCCAGCAGTGCCTGAACAGACCACGCTGCCTCACACTGCCATGCCTTTGCATATAGTGTTCCTCATGGCCAAAGTCCTCGCTCCTTGTCATCCCTCAACTGCCTCTTAAACTTACAGACATAAAGAGATAACTAGACATAAAGAGTGAATTCCTAGCCTCTACCGAAAGGGAGAGATTGTCCCGGTGCAGGCCCTGCAAGATTTTCAAGGCTCCAAACTAACTCATTAGATCTGAGCACCACAGTTGGCTAAGTAGCACACTTACTGTCTTACTGACATTTTAGGTTTTCTGTGTGTACCGTGGTGGCTGGGGTTATAAAATGCAGCTGACCCAAAACACTGATCTTCATTCACCTGACTGACATGCACCCTGTGTGGGCTGCCAAGACCACTAGACTTCAGGACCCTCTCTCCCTGATGGGCAAGGGAGGCAATGGGAAACCACCTCCACCCACCCACACTGGAGTCCTGTTAGCTGCTTCAGGAGTAAATAGACGTAAAAACAAACTTAAACTGATGCCAAGGGGTTCTTCATGCTTTCCCCCCAATTTGGACAAGACTTCAAGAGAACTCTCTTCCCTTCCCTCTTTATTCCTTTTAGGGTGTTAGGATGTGATGCTTGGAGCCACAACAGCCATCCTTCAACCTTGAGGTTGAAGGATGTCAAGACAGTGAAGACAGCAGCACGGAAAGATAAAGTGCAGACACCCATTTTAACATTCTTGAGTGCTTAATTCGATTAGCAACCCACTCTCTCTAGATTTCCGGTTTTGAAATTAAAACTATTGTTTCAGCCACTAGTAGTCAGAAAGGTTGTTAGTTGGAGGGATAAGGAATGGCAACAATACTTAAAAATACTGCATCTCCTTGGTCCCTTTGCTAGGTATGCCTGATATTCTAGAGCTGTATTCACAAACTTTTTAAAAATTAGGCTTATTAATATTTTTCAACTACCTGATTGTTCTGCCTGCTGTTGTTAAATTAACCTGGTTCCAGAAAAATGAGATACATTTGACATGATTCCTTAATTTGAAATAAATCTAGAAGATTAAAAAGATACCTATTACTAGGCCAGTTCCATTTAATTGCACTTTATGATAACTTTTTTTTGAGATGGAGTCTCACTCTTGTCACCCAGGTTGGAGTGCAATGGTGCGATCTTGGGGCACTGCAACTACCACCTCCTGGGTTCAAGTGATTCTCCTGCCTCAGCCTCCTGAGTAGCTAGGATTACAGTCACCTGCTACTACACCTGGCTAATTTTTGTATTTTTAGCAGATACAGGGTTTCACCATGTTGGCTAGGCTGGTCTCAAACTCCCGGCCTCAGGTGATCAAACTCCCGGCCTCAGGTGATCTGCCTGCCTCAACCTCCCAAAGTGCTGGAATTAAAGGCATGAGCCACCACACTTGGGCTTTTTTTTTTTTTGACAGAATCTTGCTCTGTTGTCCAGACTATAGTACAGTGGCACTTTCTCTGCTCACTGCAACCTCCATGTCCTGGGCTTAATCAATCCTTCCACCTCAGCCTCCCAAGTAGCTGGGACTACAGGCGTGTGCCACCACACCTGACTAATTTTTGTATTTTTAGTAGAGAAGTGATTTTGCCATGTTGGCCAGGCTGGTCTTAAATGCCTGGCCTCAAATGATCTGCCTGCCTCAGCTTCCCAAAGTGCTGGGATTATAGACATGAGTCACTATGCCTGGCCTATGGTACCTTTTTGATCCATGCATGTTTGTTTGTTTGTTTATTTGTCTGTTTATTTATTAGAGACCAGGTCTCACTCTGTCTCTGAGACTGGAGTGCAGTGGCACCATCATAGCTCAATGCAGCCTCCAATTCCTGAACTCAAGTGATCCTCCTGCTTCCGCCTCCTGAGTAGCTAGGCCCATAGGCATGTGCTACCACTCCTGGTTAATAAAAAATTTTTTTTTGTAGAGATGGTGTACATGTTTTCCAGGCTGGGCTTCAACTTCTGGCCTCAAGTGATCCTCCTGCTTTAACCTCCCAGAGTGCTAAGATTACAGGTGCAAGCCATCACACCTGGCCCAAACTTTTTTGTTATCATAAATCTAATTACAGGAATCTGGAAAACCACCTGAATGAATCCACGTAATCAATACATATTGAAAGCTAATAAGAAGCCAGTTTCTGCGTTGGGCAGTGCAGGAGGACACAGGGATAAGGAAGGGACAGCACTCTTGCTAAAGAGATAGTAGGCGTGGTGGCTCATGCCTGTAATCCCAACACTTTGGGAGGTCAAGGCAGGCAGATCACCTGAGGCCAGAAGTTTGAGATCAACATGGCAAAGCCCCGTCTCTACTAGAAATACAAAAATTAGCCGGGCATGGTGATGCATGCCGGTAGTCCCAGCGGCTCAGGAGGCTGACATGGGAGGACCAATTAAGCCCAGGAGGTGGAGGTTGCAGTAAGCTGAGATCACACCACTGTACTCTGGCCTGGGGAACAGTGAGAGACTCCATCTCAAAAAAAAAAAAAAAAAAGTTAGCAGGCTAATTGGGAAAACTTGGCAAATGTACCCAAAACCACAAAGCAAGGCAGAACATGGGGTAAATGCCAAAAGAGAGATCTAGATAAAGAGCTTGGGAATACTGAAGAGATCAGGCATCATCACTGATTATCTGGAAAGGAGGGAGAAAGAAACCCCGAAGACTGAAACAGAAATTGTCCAGGTTCCATCTCTCTCTCTTCCTGGGTTCTTACATTTCTTTCTGACTCCTTCTGCACTCTCTGCACTGTGGAATCCATTTTCCAAAATACATTTCTCTAAGCAAAATAAAACCACATAATTCCCTCCTCAAAGGTTTTTCTTCCAATTCTATCCAAACAGTCAAGTGCTGGTAAGGAATGTGGTCATTTTAGTGGAGGAAGTTTTTTACATAAAATCATGCTGTGAAGAAAGCCAGCAAAGACGCCATTGACCAGAAATGTCAAAACTGAATAGAAATCAAACAGGTAGCCCTGAAAAGCACCACTTCAACGCCCTCTGAAAGGAGGGGTAGGGGAAATGGCAGGTTTACATCACAGAGAAGGGTATTTTGTGCTTTCATTTAGGAAAAAAGAGGGCAGAGAAAAGGCTCAGTAGGTACCCAACCAACTCTGTATCCTAGTTGGAGCATTTAAGATAAATAAACAGCTCAAACTTTATATCTGAAAGCCTGAAGTTTTGAAAGTCATTTCAAATTACACAGAGAAATCATGCAAAAACATTTTAAGTTGCAACGTCAAGGCATAAATGCAATATTTGTATTTCTCAGTTACATTTAGGAGACAGATAAATTCAAGCTATCACTACTCGGCTTCTAGGAGAAATAATTTAGTCATTTATAAATTAAGTTTTAAGTGGCCAGCCCAATCTAGGTGGAAAGCATGTAAACTGTTGGAAAAGTGTATATTTAAACATTTCCCTGATAAATGTATATTATCTTAACTATGCCAATCTGCATAGCTTTCTGGGATGGAAATCTTATTTTCTGCCAGAAAATGATATCTGAAAAGCATACATTCTTTTCTCTTTTCTTTTCTTCTTTTTTTTCCTTTGAGATGGAATGTCGCTCTGTTGCCCAGGCTAGAGTACAACGGCGTGATCTCAGCTCACTGCAACCTCCACCTCCTGGGTTCAAGCAATTCTCCTGCCTTAGCCTCCTGAGTAGCTGGCACTACAGGTGCGTGCCACCATGCCCAGCTAATTTTTGTATTTTTAGTAGAGATGGGGTTTCACCATGTAGGCCAGGATGGTCTTGATCTTTTGACCTTGTGATCCACTTGCCTCAGCCTCCCAAAGTGCTGGGATTACAGGCATGAACCACTGCGCCAGTTTGCATACATTGTTTTTTGGTTTGAACCTAGAGGGAAGAGTAAATGGTTCCATTTTCTTGAAGATATAGATGTGCTGTGATTTTGAAAGGCTTTGAAAAAGTATTTACATTTCAATGCCATCTAATATATGTCCTATTAAAAATTCTATAGGAATCATTAAGCTTAAAATGCATGAGATGAAACTTTTTCTTGTCTTTTCATTTAACAGATTTATTTTTCCCTTTTATTCCTTATAAATTCCCCATATATTTCCTGAATATTGACCAATGTGCATGGCAAAGTGCTACATAGAAGAGGAAGACAGAGAAGAGATAGGAAAAAGCCTTTCACAGGAACTCATTCTGCAAAGTGACAAAAGGAGTGTAAATGTACAGTGTGTAATTCTTTTAACCCACAGTCACAATCAGTTTAATTTGCATATCTGTCTTGAGGAATTATGGGATACCCAGAGCTATTTCTGGAACTTAATTTGCATAATTGTTCTAATCCTTTGTGAGTATAGTGACACGTGGTCTCACAAAGGATTTTTTTTAAATTTGTAACTTACTTCATAAGTTTTATAAATATATTAGAATTTAATACTTTTGGATATACATTTAATAACTTGCTTCTATTTAAAGAAACACAAATAAATACACGATTAGTTTTCTGTTAATTATATATACTTTGCTTTTGCTAGTTTGAAAAGCAGCTCTGTTCACTCTAAGTTTGTCATTTAAAGTTTGGTCTTTTTTTTTTTTTCTGGTATCTTTTGGCCAGATTAAAATTCATTTCAACATCATAAGAAAATGTACCGTTGTAATGGGCCTCAGTGACTTTCCTTGTCTCTAAAATGTCTTAATCCATGGGCGGGTGACAGCTTTCAGAGTTTAAAATACTGGCTGCAAGAAGATGGATTTACATATTTTCTTAGGGTTTGGAATATGGAGCTCTCGTGACCAAAATTTTTAAGTAAGTTTAACCATTTGAAAATTCTTTAGCTGGTTAGCAGGTTCTCATTAAAATATCAGGACTATAGTTAAGTGTAAAACTCAGTTTTGACATTGGAACACTGACAGTTCTCAAACCCCATCATTCTCTCTTTTTCTTTCTCTCGTTATATCTTTGCTCTACACCTGAGCTAGCCAACCCTGGTAAGAACTCTCAGCCTGGCTCTGCTTCCTTGTCACAGTAAAACTGAAAATCAACCTCAGTGCCTTGCCATTGCCACCTGGGCTCTTACCAGAACATTCCATTATGTGAGTAATGAGTGTTGTCACATCCTCCTGTCATCAGTCCCAACATCCAAAGCAGTTTTGGGTGGGTGGGTGTGGTGACTGATCCTACTCTCTGCATGGCAACCACTGAACAAGAACACAAAAACAATGTTTAAAACATAATGAAATGAATTATAAATTATAACACTATGATGTACTTTTGAAGAGAATAATTCCACTTATTATTCCACTATAGGGTAGAGGTGGGAGTGCTTCAACAAAGCCACACAGTGGCATGATGTTTCCTCCATGATATGGGGTGACTGGTTCTGGAGGTTATCCACGGACCCACATTGGTGGATCAGCTCTACCATTTTCCCCAATTGCCTTCACTCTCTGCAAAGCAGAGAGATTCATTATTGTATCTCCTCATTAGAGAGGAAGTGGAATTTTCTTTTAAGTAAGAGAGGCAGATCACTTCTGTTCACATTTCATCACTAAGAATTTATGTCACATGGCCATACCTGGACAGCTGGTAAATGCAGTCTCCAGTCTCTAGATGTCTAGATGGATGGTCATGTACCCTGCTAAAACAGAGAGAGAGAACATGAGAAGTAATGAATAAATGTGAGAATGAATGAACTGTGGAAGACAATTAAGAGTCTACTAATCTAATTAATATTTCCCATGAAGAAATTTTTTTCTTCTAATCACATTCAAAAAAATTAATACAGAATACTCACACTTGCTGTCCAAAGGACTAATAATTTCAGACACCATTCCACTCCTATAAACCAATCACAGCACCACAGCTAGACACATACTTTTCTCTAAGTTTCTTACATTTTGAGCCACAAAATATTTTCTTTTAAATTTCTATACAGGAGTGAAAGTTTGTTCACTCATATACATATTTTGAGCCTGAAATATTTTGCTCCTCCATTTTAAACTCCTACTTTGGATTTCAAAAATATATCTAAAGAGCAAATATTTAGGAGTACAGGTTGAACAGTGAGATTACCTTAGAGCCACAGCTATCTTTTCCAAATGATATAGTGACGAGTGGACCTTGTCAAGAAAGAACAAAATAGATTTGCTTCAGCACAATACAGAAGGGGTGGAGGTAGGTGGGGAGGTAGAGGTAGAAGAAGATTGGCACCTAGATGATAAATGCTGAGGAGACATGGATGATGGACATATGAGACTTCTTTACACTTCCTTTCCTTTATGTTTAAAAATTTCAATAATACAAAGTCTTTGTTGATTTGCTTGTTTTTAAGAATGAACGAAATGCACTTCTGCCAGCCTCAATCTTCTTTGTAGGGAAACTCTATTTGAGAACTTCTCAGCAGTTAGTCAACTGTTTAACTTAATAAAGCACAATTTTCCCCAATTTTGCTTGTAAAGCTTTTACATTTGTGCCAAAAAAAACATTTTTCATAAGTTATGTCACATTTTAATCAATATTACTAAAATTTAGATTTAAACAATGTGGAAATGTGATAGAAGTGTACTCTAAAGACATTCAGTTGGCCGGGTGTGGTGGCTCACACCTGTAATCCCAGCACTTTGGGAGGCCAAGGTGGGAGGATCACTTAAGCTTCAAGAGTTCAAGGCCAGCCTGGGTGACAGTGAGACCCATTTCCTGAAAAGAAAAAAAAAAGAAAGAAAAGAAAAGAAAAAAAAAGATGCTGTATCATTCATCTAATTTGTCTATGATGGAATTTATCTGAGCCCTTCATCTTAAACTTTATTTTTAAGAGTGACTATAAAAATTTCTTTCTTGAAACACAATAAACTATATAGCTGACAGATAACTGTTTTTTTAATTGAATATGTAAACTATATCCAATGTTTGCCATTCCACTACTATTTTTTTTTTTTTTTTGAGACAGAGTCTCGCTCTGTCACCCAAGCTGGAGTACAGTGGCTTGATCTTGGCTCAAGGCAACCTCCTACCTCTTGAGTTCAAGCAATTCTTGTGCCTCAGCCTTCTGAGTAGCTGGGATTACAGGCATGCACCAGCTACCTGCTTTGCCATGTTGGCCAAGCTGTTCTTGAACTCCTGGCCTCAAGTGATCAGCCTCCCAAAGTGCCGAGATTACAGGTGTGAGCCACCAGCATCCCCAGCCCCATTCCACTATTTTGAAAACAAAAATATTTTGTTTTTTAGGATACTCGTTTTGCAATGTTACATTTGGAGGTTTAACTTTTTAAACACCATCTTTTCAACTTTTTATAGTGAAATAAAAGCATATTATTATTAAATGAAGCCAAGAAGACACAAAATAGCTTTACACTAAAGCAGCAGTTTTCAAAGGGGCATAATTTATCCCCACCTGCAACCTGTAGAGGACACTTGGAAATGTCTGAAGACATTTTCAGTTGTCAAAACCTGGGGGATGTTACTGGGAACTAGTAGCCAGGGATGTGGCTGAACACCGTGCAATGCACAGGAGAGTCCTCCACAACAATAAATTATGTGGCCCAGGGCCAGGAGCAGTGGCTGACACCTGTAATTCCAGCACTTTGGGAAGCTGAGGTGGGCAGGTCCCTTGAGGCCAATTCAAGACCAGCCATGGCCAATATGGTGAAACACTATCTCTACTAAAAACACAAAAATTAGCCAGGTATGGTGGTGCACTTTTGTAATCCCAGCTACTCAGGTGGCTGAGGCAGGAGAACAGCTTGAACTTGGGAAGCAGAGGTTGCAGTGAGCAGAGATCATGCCACTTCCCTCCAGCCTAGGTGACAGAGCAAGACTCTGTCTCAAAAAAAAAAAAAAAACTGTGGCCCAGAAAGTCACTAGTGCACTAGTGTTGAGATTGAGAAACTCTGGTCTGGAGTAACGTGAGAGTGCCTGAAACTATCCACCATGGTTGTCACTCCATGGAGTGAGGCCATGGAGTGACTTCTCCATGTCACTCCATGGAGAAGGCCATCGTTTTGCCCAGCTGGCACAACTGCATGAGTTGGTGTTCCAGGCTTTATGATGAGGGAATCCCTACAAGGGCATAAGAATGCACACTCAGTATGCACGTAATATGCATTAGCCTTTTCATTTTGTTGCCAGAAATCATGTTGCCTATACCACAGTTTTCTATTTATTTGCTTTGAATCTTTTGTGACAAATGTGTATTTTATTGAAACGCTTACCAGTCTGATTTATTCAGTGCAGTGCAATATTGGGCTTTCTAAAGCACTTAGATGATTTATGGACCCAGTAAAATAGAATGAAATCCTGAGATGTATGGGGAAGGGTCTGGGAGAGGGGAGTGCCTGTTGGGGAGTTCAGAAGCTGGGTCACCCAGGAGGGTGCACTAGAGGATATGAGAGCTCATGAAACCCAGGGAGCTGTGAGGCCAGCCAGGTTGGACTGGGGTCTGCTCCCCTAATCTAATTCTAGGGAATTTCACATGAATTCTTCAAATGGGCTAGGTAACTGCTGCTGGGAATTCTCCAGTGGAACCCCTTTGTGTGTTTCCCTCTAGAATGAAAGGGAACTAATGCTGAGGACCACAGGAACTTTTGAGGGTGGCAAGAAAATCAAAGACTCTCAGCTACTATCCTCATTTCTAATTCACCTAGAAAGGTGTCTCATCAAATAGTGTCACTGGGTACCAGAAACCTTTCTATAGGAGTACAGTCCTCAATATTGATTCTCAGTGGCTCTCAACTATGGATGCACCTTACAATTAAATCAGGGAGCTTAAAAAAATCCCAACGCTTAGGCCTCATTGTATAAAAATGAAATCAGAATTTTTGTGAGTGGTGGGTGGTGGAAAAAATGGGAACCGTGCTTGAAGAACAGAATCACAATTGCACCTCTAATTTTGGGAAATGTGTACTCCGAAAGTGCCCTAAAAATATATGCATATATATGTGTGTGTGTGTGTGTGTGTGTGTGTGTGTATACATATATATGTGATAATAAAGTTTATTTAAAGATCATGTTGTTAAAGACTGTCATCTTTGAAATAAAAAATTAAAAAATCCTGGAATGAAGATCCATCATACGACACAGTGACTATAGTTAATACTGTATACTTCAAAATCACTAAGAGAGATGTTAACTGTTCTCATCACAAAAAAAAATGATGTGTGAGGTAGTCCATACATTAATTACCTCAATTTAGCATTCTACAATGTATCCATATTTCAAAACATCACGTTGTATACCATAAATACAGTTTTTGTCAATTAAAATTTGTGAAAATGCTGGAGGAAACAGCTCTCTTCAACACAAAAGGGAGTACTAAGAATTAACAACTTTGGGGAAGACATCAGAGGATGAAATACTGAGGATGTTATCAGAATGACATTGCAACATGAAGATGGAAACACCATAAAAGGTTGCCAGTGAATTTCACAGGGACCCTTACTGAATACCAAAAGTGTCCAGTTTTTAAAATTAAAATGGCCCCCAGCTTTAACCTTCTAAAAACGAAGCTAGAAAAGGGTAGGATGAGATTTCTAATATTGAAACCAATGAAGACGAAAATTGGGCTATGTGTTTGATCTATCACTGGATTGACTTTGTAAAAGGCTCTAACAAAAGAACTACATTGAAATACTGAGAAGAATGAGGTCCTCAGTGAGCTAGGAGGGTTTATAGGAAATAGTTTTGACATAAACTTTTTTATGGTTAAAAAAAACGTTGTTTTTGATAAAAGGGAAAACAAAGTCAGAAATGATGGTTTTCATGAAAGTCAATGTTTGCAAAGAAATCCGAAGGTCCAGTAGAGTTTGGGCATCATCTTCTAGCATAAGGTTTCCTTCTACCTTAGAATAAAGGGAATTCATGATATTTTCAAAGTAGATTGTGGACTTAGGTTTTTTTTCACATAAATTTTCATCTTGCCTTACCTTGTGGAAATTCTGGTCTATGAAGTCCCAGCATGTGTGTGAGATGATCCTAGCAACTGGAAAAAATATCATAGCTTTTTTCTTTTTTTTGATACAGGGTCTTGCTCTGTCCCCCAGGCTGGAGTGCAGTAATACAATATCATGGCTCAATGCAGCCTTGACTGCCCAGGCTTAGGTGATCCTCCCACCTCAGCCTCCTGGGTAGCTGGGACTAATCATGCATGCCACTGTGCCCAGCTACTTTTTCTCCATGTTGCCCAGGCTGGTCTCAAACTCCTGAGCTCAAATGATCTTCCCACCTTGGCCTCCCAAAGTGCTGAGATTACAGGTGTGAGCCACTGCACCTCGTCAACATAGCCTTTAAAGTCATGGACATTATATGAAAACAACAAAATTGCCAAAGTGCCTGTTTCTTTACTCACAGTTCCACTTGTTGAAGTTGAATTTTCTTCAGCAAACTCGCAGAGGAATGTTTCTTGAACATGAACTAAACAACCAAAAATAATATTTTTCTGTCCAAGCTTGGTAATTAACACAGCAAACTCCCATACACTTATGGGACACATTAGCCCAAGGGGTAAAATTACAATGTGCAATCCTAAGCCCAAGCTGAGTCAATAACTACAAAATGGACAGTTTCTGTGTATGGAAATGGTTGGTGGGTTGGCATGGGCTAGTTTAGTCAGTTAAACACATTTCTTAAGTTGTTTATTTGTGACGTTGAAACCATTTACAATACTTGGTGGATTTTCAAGGCCAGCCTACGTTGGCATCACTGTGTGGTAGCACCTAGCACCCTGCCTAACCACCCGCGACACACACTCCCATCACTATTTACCAAGTCAATACACTTCAGTCCCATGAGTCCATTCCTGATTACAATCAGTTTTGCATGGCATCATTTTCCTTCATGCTCTAAGATATTGCTGATTTACGCATTGTTTATTTTTTGAACCACCTTAAAATCCATGCAACAGATTTTATTATTTAACAGATTACATACAGAACTCTGCTGTATGTAAAATGAAAACGCACATTACCTTTGGGGCTATTTTACCAACTTTGGGTTCTTTATCCATGTTGAAACGTAGCCTATTTAGAAATCTGCTGATAATAAAAACTGACAACAACCGTGACAAAAATAAGGATATAATATTAAAATAAATCAAATGATATACAGTACTGTCATTATTCTGATACAGAATTTTTACACAGCAATATTGACACAGGTACAAACGGCAATCCATTACAATCGACCTTTCAGTTACAAACAAGGTTTAAATTACAACTTAATATCAATTTAAAAATGGTAATTAGTGTTATGAGAGATTAAAATAAATACTTCCTCTTCAAGTGACATTTTCTAGAGTATCTCTAAGTGGGAGACTAAAAAAAAAAATTTATAAAAAGAAAAAGAAGTAAATGCAATCTTTTATTTTTAGAAAAACCCAAATCTAGAAATCTGGACTAAATTAATTTGGCTTTCCATTCCTTCTGTCCACACACTAGCCCAGCAGCCGAGGTGAAGTCCTTTTGGAGTGACAGGTTTAGGAAGGTTCCGGCTGCACTCCCAGCGTCTGCTGCATGAGAGGAGTTTAGAGTGTCAAGTTCAAATAGACACTCTTTTCACTATTTAAATAGCAGGCAAAAAGCTGGATTCCCATCAGTGGTTCTGCCATCAAACTCAGGGAGATAAACCCTCCACTTTAAAATGCAGGAGGAGGGAAGAGAAATGGAGAAATATAAAGAACCTTGAAATTCTTTGAGGTGGAAGAGGCAAGAGACCAAAGGTTGTTTGTGTATATGTGTGGTGGGGCACACATGGGGCTTGGAGTGGGGAGAAAACGAAGTTTCTTAACAAAATATCAAATTCTTATTTTCCTCATTTTTGTGAAAATAGGTACGTTTTTGACATTAAAAAAAAAAAAAAAAAAAAAAAAGTCAAAGCAAACCAAAACACAAACAGGGAAATGAGAACCAGTTCCATAACGCCTTACACTTTATATTTCTATCCAAAATTAAAATTCCCTTTGGATTAAAAGAAATCATTTAAAAATCAAAGATAAAAATGTTACTTGGAAAGTTGAGGAAGCAAGAGCATTTCTTTCTGGCACATTCTTTGTTTGGCACAATCACAGATAAGACTTTACAGATAAGATGTGGCTATTCACATTTGGTTTCTACTCTAGATTGATTACTTTCGGGCTAAACAAATAAATCGGTTAAATGAAGTCCGTAAACAGGCCAAGCCTGGCAGACATGGGCAAGTGTGATGCATCCTCCTCCCCAAAAATGGAACCTAAATAAAAAAGAAAATGGAGTCAGAGCTGGAAATGTTTCAAAAACAAACCAACCCAACCATTCTTGAGATAGCTCTTTAAATAACTACTGTTTACTGAGTGTTAGCTACCCAGTAGGCAATATACTCAGTACATTTTACTTATTTATTACTTATTATTTATTTTTGAGGCAGAGTCTCAAAAATGCCTGCTCTGTCACCAGGCTGGAGTGCTGTGGTGCAATCTTGGCTCACCGCAACCTCCGCCTCCCACGTTCAAGCGGTTCTCCTGCCTCGGGTTCCCGAGTAGCTGGGACTACAGGTGTGTACCACCACACCCAGCTCATTTTTGTAGTTTTGGTAGACATGGGGTTTCACCATGTTGGCCAGATGGGTCTCAAACTCCCAAACTGCTGGGATTACAGGCATGAGTTACCACACCCGTCCTGTTCAGTACTTTTTATATGCTGTCCTTTCCCATTCTGACAATCACCTTGTAAAGACGGCAAGCACTTTAATTATGCCCATTTTACCGATGAGAGGATGAGGCAGAGACTGGTATATTGTCCAAGGTCACTTATCTAAAACTTGAAGCTTGGCTAGCCGTGGACCTGAGAGACCAAGCTTTTAGACCTCAAGCTGTACTGCCTTTTACTTTTTATCGTTTATTTCTTTTTATGGTACCCTATCATTGGAGCTCCTTAAGCTTGAACCTGGAATCATGGGCATGACCATGTCTATGCCATGAACAAATATAAACTCACCATCATTGAGCAATATTTAAATTCATACATTTGCACACAGATGCCAGAAGTCAAAATGCTCGGAAAAAGACTTTAAAAGGAACAGAGGAAAATCAGGAAGGAGGCAAGCTCAATCTGCATAAATGGAACAAACCACGCAGCAGTGAAAGGTCTGCTTCACTGGAGAGTCCCTCTAAGAGCCCAGCCCATATTACCAGCCAAGCTGGGTTGAGGAGGGTCAACCAACAGCAAGCATGGTGGTTCTCTGTGCAAGTGGCAAATGGTGTACACTCCAAATACGTATGCTTTCTAGAATGAAGACAGCAAATGTTACATTCCCTCCCCTAAGGCGTAGCACACTCCTGAGAATCTGCCTGTGTTACAGGTGACATGGAGGAAGTTTAACCCTAGGCCTGGAGCATCTGTGAAACTGGACGGCAAGTGACTCTGATTCAGGTTAAAGTGAGAGAGATGAGTGACTACAGACTCACATCTCAGAGATGTTTTCATAGCTCAAACATGGCAGACGATGTGTTCTTCTTGCTCCCAAACTCAAATACTTTACTCAACATCATTCTAGTGTATTTCTTATTCTGTTCCACCAAAAGACGCCATCCCACGTCAGTGATCTGTCCTTATGAGAAAATCTGAAATGCATCTTTTAGGTGCCTTCCAGATACATTTCTTTGTACGTATCATGTAGATATCGATACAGATTACCAAAGCTGTCTACAGACAGTGACAGAACCATTCTAACCTTATCTGGGGGCTGAACTGATAGGACACACCCAACTCTATGGTAGTTCAACAATGTAAAGGCTAATTCTTCTGGGCACGTCTTTCGGTGGTACCACACTCACATTCTTCTTACCTCCTTTTTCCTTTTTCTTCTCTTCCTCTTTCTTCTTTCCTGCCTTCCATTTTCAAAATTGTTCTGGAAGGGCCAGGGAGATGACTGAGATCAATAAATACAAAGGGAAGAAAAAGAGGAAATGGGAGAGCAGGGTGTGTATGTAGTGAACTGGCAGAGCAAGATCCAGCCAAGCCATCCCAGTTCCTCTGTCGTTTTGCTATGCCATTACTTCCCAGGTTCTAATGACAGCATCTACGTGAAGGCATGTTGACCACTGGATTAATATAGACTTGTGCTCAGAATGGTTCTGCCACTGTGTGAGTCAATAAGGAACACTGAGGGCCAGCTCTTTTGCTGCCACCACAAACACATCAGAGGAGGTGAGTACAGCCGGATTGGCTTAGACACTTATAAGTGGATAGCAGGAGAGGTGATCATCAATGATCTTTATAGCCCATTCTGACCCTGGGACCTTAAGTTTTCTTTTTGCCAAACCTGAAGTTGCTACATGGGCCAGTGATTCTCAACTAGGGATGACTGTGCTCTGAGGAGACATTTAGCAGTGTCTGCAAATGTTTTTGTCTGTCACAACTAAGGGCAGGAAGCAGGGTGCTATAGGCATCTAGTGAGTTGAGGCCAGTGATGCTGCTAGACATTTTACAATGCACAGGACAATCCCTATGACAAAGAATTATCTGGCCCAAGACATCAATAGTGCTGAGGTTGAGAAAAACAGACACGGATAGCAATATCCAACTAAAAGGAGCCCAAAGTGTGTAAGTGAAATACACCTGTAATGAGCATGTCAAACTGCTATAAATGGAGATCACCAAGTATGTTTCTTTCATTCAGTCATTCAACAGATACTGAGTGCCACCTACATACCAGGCCTTATCTTAAGTGCTGAGCATACAGCAATGAACAAGACAGGTGAGGCTGCGCATCACCAAGGAGCTTCTCTCTTGATGATACAAAACAGACCACCAGTAAAACTATTTCAGCTGCTTACTGGTCAGTGCCCTCATGCTGCTCACAGCCTTGTGCTTTCTGCAACATGACATTAGGATCACTCTCTGGCCTTTCACATGGAGTGGGCAGTGCCTTGGGCCCCGTAGAAAAGAAAAATCACATGGATTGTGTGCCTCGAGTCAGCTCTCAGAAGGCATTGTGTATGGATGTTGTCCCAAACCTCAGCACCAGATTTTTGCTTTGTCTGAGACAGAGGTAAGTGGCTTCCTTCTGAGGTGAAGCAGAGGTCCTGGACTGAGGTTACTCAGCTAGAAGGGGAAAGTGCTCACAGTCAAACGTGATCCTGCTTTCTTCCAGATTTTGCTCTCTTCTCAAACACCACCAAGCCTAGACTCTAGACTCTCTAAAGAGGGGACCATATCCATTTGACTTGTGAGCATATAGCTCTTAGCTTGGTACACAGAAAACACTCAGGAAATAATTGCTGTGTGCCAATCACATGTCCCAAACTGCCGCACAGAGCCTAGGAATTCCTCGAAGGGCAGCAGTGGGATGACCACCTCAAATCCCGAGGCTCCCCTCACTCTGCCCTGCTCAGCTCCGAGCAGGCCCAACATAACTCACAACACCAAACTCAGAGATGGACTCACCACGAAGTCCCAGAGGCCGAAGCCCCTCTCATGCATAGGTTCCTAGTCCAGGACCTAGGAGGGACCCTGGTGGTGTGTTCACAAGGCCATCTGCTTCTGCAGAACTTTCAAAAATGTCTTTATACTCTTTCTTTAAATCAAGGACATCAAGACTGAATGAACATCAATCTGGATTTGCCTCGACTGACCCTAACATCATGATTACACTGAACTGCACAGCCCTTAATATCTAGGTGCTTTTTTCTCATTCAAACTCAGTTCACTCAGATCTGTGAGCTCCTAATGACAAAAACCATGATTTCTTTTTTTCTTCTCTCTCTTCTCTCTCTTTTTTTTTTGAGACAGTCTCACTCTGTCATCCAGGCTGGAGTGCAGTGGCATGATCTTGGCTCACTGCAGCCTCCGCCTCCCAGGTTCAAGTGATTCTCTCACCTCAGCCTCCCTAGCAGCTGGGAATACAGGCACATGCCACGATGCCAGGCTAATTTTTGTATTTTCAGTTGAGACAGCGTTTTACCATGTTGCCCAGGCTGGTCTTGAACTCCTGGTGATCTGCCCACCTCGACCTCCCAGGGTTGGGATTACAGGCATGAGGTGCTGTGCCTAGCCAAAAATCATAATTTCTGATATTATACACTTAGTAGATGCTTATTAATTTCTTGACTGGCCCACTCGCTTCTATATCTATGGACACCAGGTGACAAAGCTAACAGGCATCTCATAATCACAAATGCATGAGAAAGTGCTTATAGAAGACGAACACTGCAACCACTTAGTCCAAGCCCATGGTTTACTTTAGAATCAAGCAACACTCAATCCTAAGTTTCCAATAGCTTAGAATTCCAAACAGCAAATTCTAGAAGTTACCAAGGCAGAACATCTATCATTTTAAGAAAGCATGATTCTTACTCTTTTGCAGCACTTTTAAAGAGAAATTAGCACTTATAAAGGGCAGCATGAGGACCCTTATAGTCATGGAAATGTTCTGTGCCTTAATTGTCTCAGTGTCAATATCCTGCTTGTAATATTGTACTATAGTTCTGCAAGATGTCACCGTTGGGAGAAACTGGGCAAAGCATATGTAATACCAAGGTCGAGAAAACCTGTATTACACTAAAGCATATTTCTGTCTTATAAGTCTTTTTGCTGAATTGACTCTATAACCACAGCTATGATGCTATCCCAAGAAATAAACATAGATGGTGGCTCTCAATATTGTGATAGGAAAGATGAGAAAATTAGCATATTATGCTTTCTTCCCCATCTTTTGCTAAATTTTTAGTTATATTAGTTATATTTTAGTCAGTATTTTAAAAAATTTTCTATTTTAAAAAGATTATATTAAAATTTTAATAACTTCATCTTCTGAAATTATAATTACATTTACATGAGTTTATCATAGGTTGGTCCTAAAATAGAAAACACTAATAATTTTAAAAATATTTAAAAAAAAAACAATTCCCAGGTTTTTATTTTTCCTTCAGAAAAGAAAAATACAGTAGTCAATTTTCTTTTTTTCTGAGATGAAGTCTCTTGTTGCCCAGGCTGTAGCGCAGTGGTGCAATCTCGGCTCACTGCAACCTCTGCTTCCCGGGTTCAAGCAATTCTTCTACCTCAGCCTCCCGAATAGCTGGGATTACAGGTGCCTGTCACCATATCTGACTGATTTTTGTATTTGCATTAGAGCCTGCCTCAGACTCCCAAATTGCTGGGATTACAGTGTGAGCCACTATGCTCAGCCAAAAACAACGTACTTCTTAAAGGAGAAAGTTAAGAGTAAATGTTTGAGAGACGATGACTTAAGTATACCAAAGATAGCTCATAATTCAATAAGGGTATTGAAAATAACGAGATCAATGCTAAAGGCAGCTGGGCCAGTGGCCCCTCTTCTTGGGAAGTTTGGCATTGAGACACACAACTAACAGTTTAAACCTCTTCTGTCCAAGAATAAACAACGTATGTCATGTTTTTAAATGACAGTGCAGTCTTGCATGGTAAAACCACGGAAGGGATGGTTTAAATGTAACAGGAAGCATTTCACAAGGCAACCACAGGAAAGGCAAAAGCAAATTCAGTCTTTAGATAGGCCCAAACAACTGGAATCCACGTTACAGCTTGCACAGCTAAACCTGGGCCAAGGGGCCACTATTTATTTCATTCTGTGCACTCTGAGGAGGTGAAAACATTAACTGTTCTCTGGGACTGTGGAGTATAGGAAAGATGTTTGGCTCTATTATATTTTTAAACTCTAAATCACATGTGAAAAAATAAGACAAAAAATGAAATTTGCTTTGCTTTGAAAACATTCTACTTGTTTTTAAAAGAAAATATGCAATGTGTAGAAAGAATGAACACTCGAGAGAGACTGAGCTCTGCCTCCCACAGGCCACCTGGCCTAGGACTTGTTGCAGTGCCTCTAGGGGCACTTTACTGATGGGAGAAATGCGGAGGTGGGACCAGAGGAAGGCAATGCAAGCTGGCATTCCTGGGGAGGCTCTGTTGAGGCCACACTGTGTTTCAAAAGTCTTCAATCAGAAGGCCAAGAACTCTCCAGCTCCACACAGCTTCTGCCTCCCACCCACCCGCTTCCTCATATAATGTAAACCTTCCTGACTCCTGTAGACAGGTGGGTCTGCAACCTTGGGGACACAACCTCTCAAGCCCTTTCCAATCCTGTCATCCTATGATCATGCTACTACTGTTAATAACTTTTCAAAAGTGTTATTTAGGTCACTATGATATTGAGCTACCACATAACACAGCAAATTGGGAAACTGAATATCAATCAGTCTCTAAAACTGTGAACACTGTAACCTGTAAGTACAGTCAAAATACAGAAAGTTTAAACTAACATACGAGAGTAATTGTATAACCAATTTTCTTAAAAAACTCAAAACGCAGAGCTTACTTACTTCTGCCTTATCAGTAGATCTAATATTAAAAGCAATCTTTTTAATAACTTCTGTACTCTGATTTCTGCAAAGATGCATACTAGGGTATAATATATGTTTTTGTTCTAAATAACTTTTAAGCAAATTCATGTATTGGAAAATATATTGGTAATATGCTTCTAACACCATGAGAGCAATAACATGAAAATTATCACTGGAATAAGAAAGGTAGAGGATACAATTCTTTGAGATGAAAGGGGAGAGGAGAAGGGTATTTTCCACTGTTATCTATCCTCACTAATGTCCAATATTCATTTTATTGGTCAAGTACATTACTTGGTCCTTCATGTCATACAGACCTTGCTTGGAGTTATCACAACAGAACCACCATGAATACAAATATATATACTAACTTTACGCGTCAGTGGATGGCAGCTGTCTCCCAGTTTGCCCATAGGTGTGCAAATCCTTATGCTCTTAACCCAGATACTGACAGCACAGCACATGCCTCCACCACACTGGGAGTCCTTGTCACAAGCCTGAAATGTAATAAACAAACAGATAAATATAGATAACGGGAAAGACTCAGGCTAAGGAGATTTAAAATTAGCAGTGAAAATGCGCTTTAAATATCTAAACACTTCGACTTTAATAATCAGATATATTTTTTAAAAAATGATAACCTTCATTTGCTTGTGTATATCTATGATAAAATCTGATCAGAATAGATATTTCTCATTTTTTTGAAATTAGATTAAATTCTAGCCTCTGGATTATGAAAATCTTAAATAAACAAGATTAAAAAAATGAAATCAGCTCTCCTTTTCCAGCATTTTATGGCTGAATTGGCTTTGAACTTGAAGACAAGACTATATTAGTCTTATACTACACATGGCCATTAGGAACTACATAAATTGAATCACAAGATTTTATGACTATTAACTGCAGAATACATTGGGCCCAATTTTAAAAAGAAATTTAAGTAGTCTCTAAATCTGGCAAGAAACACTCCAGACCCATAAAGGCACTGATGTAAATTTTAGAAGTGCTCACTTTCCCTTTCAAATATTTGCATTTTGGCTCATGAGACTTGACGTTTCTCACACCACTGACTTGCTTTTTCACCATTTTCTCTTAAAATCTCATAGGTTGAGAATGGACAGACCAAGATGCTTGCCATATATTACTCTTCCTTCAGGTGAATAAGCTGCAAAGAGCAAATTACTGGCTTAGGATAAACATATATATACACTACAAAATCAGCTGAAGGATCCTGTAAGATCCATCAGATTAAGAAATGCAAGCGACAGGTGCAATTGTCAACAGTAATTACTCAAGGCACCTGCTTTCAATATAAAAAGTTGTAAATACAGACAAAGAATCAACTATGCAGGAATTTTCATACTCTACCAAATGGAAATAAATAATGTAGTCTAAATTTATTTGCCTGAAAATGGATCTGAAGAACTATTATTTCCTAGAACCAACAAAAAATAGAATGCTTTTGTTTCAACCATGGGCAGTAATCTGTTTTGCTAGTGATAAGATGAAAACATCCTGTACTATATACGTAAGAAACTAAAACCTCTATAATTTAGGCACACATTTTAATGTAAATTTAGTGGAAACTAAAACTGTCTTTCAAAGTTCTCAGTTTTGAGGACAGTCAGAACTTCTCAGGACATAAAAATATGGGCACATTCTTAACATTATTTCTCATTAAAAGTAGCCCACTACTTTCCTTTAAAGTTCATTTACTTCCCTCATTAGAATTTCTCAGTCTATTTAAAACAAGTATCTGGATAAAAGCTAAAAATTTCAGTTTGAGGTATTTGGATTTTATAAGACAATATATAAATGTTTCCATTTTCCAGTTTTTATCTGCATGCCAGAAAACTAGTATATGTAGCCATTACATTCGATAAATAAGACGTCTAGTCAATGATCTTTTACAATATAGTTTTTAACAAATCTATATGGCCATATAAATCAATGTCAAAATACCTACATGCATTACCCAAAAAACTGTAGATGTAAGGCGGAAGTTTTAGCCAGTATTTTATCTCAACAGATGCTCAATACCCCAGATTTTGAGGCCCCATGAGCTTTTTTTTTTTTTTTTTTTATGAGACAATCAAAAATCCAGTCAAAAACTTTTAAAATTCAATCACCTGGATGTTTAACTTGCTATACACAATATATCTTGGTAAGTTACTGAGTTTTTCATTTGAATCCAGATGGTTCCTGTCATGAAGACATAACTACATTTTATTGCCCTATTGCTTTAGAGACAGTTAAAAAATTCTCTTTTTGTAACACTAAGTTAAAACAACAACAACAAAAACAGCACACAAAACTATGTAATAAGTCCAGTCTAAGCCTCTCTAATGGATAGACAGCCAATGTGATAAAATTTTATACTGTAACAAAAGCTTCAGTTCTTGGGAAATTTACAAAGAATTGCATAGGTTTATATATTTTTAATTAGACAGCTGTTTCCCTAATGCCTTTCATCCTTAACCCATTGCAAATCTATTCAGATACTGTTGTCCCATGAATGGAACAAAAAGATACTTATATTGCAAGGGGATCTTGGGCTCAGAGGATTAGGAGAAACTTTAAATGAGCCAGCAGGGGAAGAGGGAGAAAAAAATCCAATCATGTTTCCATTCTCATGTATTAGAAAGACCTGTAAAAACTTTTTTTCAACGACATGGACTGGCAAAGCTATGCAAGTATTTTTTTTTTTTTTTTAAAGAATCTCTTTTCTAAAAAATACTACAGAGCTTACAGTTAAATATCTGTTGGATATATACAAATGCTGTCATATCATAAGGACTTACAAAATGCTATAAATCTAATAACTCATATAGAGAAAATAGAGCTTTATTTTCTCAAGACAATGACGTTTCCTTTAAAGTTAAATGTTATTTTATTATCTGTATATCCAGATTTCAAACACAGACGTTTTATTTAAATCCTATTATGTGCACTTAAATATTTGAAGTAGTGTAATGAAGGTGTGAAATAATTCCTCACTTAAAAAAACAGTAAAGCTGCCTGCGTGCCTGCAGGCAGCAGTAAAGCAGGACATGATAGCAGTTTTGTCTTGGTAATATAAACTAGACATTTCAGTATTGTACTGCAAACCCATTCTTCAGAAACACAAAATTGTTGGGAGTGGGAGAGAACTGAACTAGTTCCTACTTACAAAAAAGATCAAGACGTCTTCTCTAAGTTTAAACATCCACACAGCAACCTACTCCACCATTATACCAGAGCACTGGAGGTGCCAGGAATTAGAAAATTAAAACTTTTATGAGGAGACCTCAAGACGCTGGGGGGAAAAAGCCCCGGAACCCAGAAGGAAGCGCTCACAATTGCTTTTCAAAGTGCTCACATGGCCCTAGACCAAGCGATTTCAAAGGGTTTCTGCGGAGGACGCAAAGGGGAGCAAACTTTGAATGTAGGATTAAGACTCCAAGCACTTGGGGATTCGTCTTGCTCCTTTGCATTTAAGGAAGGGGCAGTCAAATTTTAAGGTTCGAGGCTGGAGCGCCTCCAAAAGTACTTGAGAAGACTCGGAGAGAAACTTCTTTCAGTTTAACAGAAGAAAAACGCCAAGAGTGAGGCTGCGGGTGATAAGGAAGAAGGAAGGGGCAGAAAACGATGATAGAGGTGGCGGGCGACACCCTTGTCACTTTTCTTCCAGGACGCGCCCAGTGTCCCCAGCCGTCTGCTGCTTTTGGATATGGGCATTGTCCCAAGTGTGCCAAAGGTCAACTAGGGCAGGTGTCCCCGCCCAGGGCGACCCTCCCTTTACCTCTAGCCTGCCCTTCAGGGACCTGTCCCAAACTCCCAGGCACGCATCAGGGGCGGACAGGTGCGCCCGGGCCGCTTACCCCGGTGATCACGGCGGCGTCCCCGGCGCGGGGGGTGAGCAGCAGCGGTGGCAGCAGCAGGAGCAGGAGTGGGGCGCAGCGTGGGCTCCTCATGGTGCCCTCGGGACTGGACGGTCGCCGGAGGCGGTTAAGGGCGCAGGGCCCGGGCGCGCTGGGTGGAGCGCGGAGCGGCGGACAGGCAGGCGCGGCGGCTCCGGCGAGCCTCCGGGCCGTTATAAAGGCGAGCGCCGCCGTGACTCACACCGGCGCCCGCCCGGCAGCACGCGCGGGGGGCACGGCGAGGCACACGCCCCACGCCCCACGCGCACACGCGCGCCCGCCCCGGCCCGGCCGGCTCCCAGACGAGCACGTGCTGTGCGCGGCGCCCCCGCCCCGCGCCCCCGCCCCGGGCGCCACGCAGGCAGCACTCCCCGCGGGGCGCCCCGCTCCGCGCCGTTCCCTCCGCCGCCGCCTTTCGCACGCGCCGGAATCGCTTTTGTGGCCTCCGAGACACTCATTTGCTGTCCTGGTTTCCAAAGCTCCACGTGCTCAGCACCGAAAACTTGCACATCATTTGCTCTACAGATGTTTACGGGGCGCCTACTACGTGCCGGGCGCTGTGGACCCAGCAGGCAGGGGGCGGGTGAGGGGTGAGCGCAGCCCCTGAAGCCGTTCGTTTGCTCAGCAGGTCTATACCCCGCACCCGCTGCGTGCCAGGTACCGCCACCGGCTGTGTCCTCATGGTGGAATAACTTAACAGAGAAGACAGACATCAATCAAATGCCCTGGAAACGTGGAAGGCAGGGGGAAAGAACAAAGGGAGAGCAAACTCGCCCCAATCCCACACCCCCGACAACATGGAAGGATTTGTCCTTCCAGCTGCGGGAGTCCTATTTGTTTCTTTCATGTCAGATGCCTTCCCTTTATGCCCACATCTGTTCCCGACCCTCTCCTCTGACTTTCCTCACATGTATTTCCTCCCCTCTTCAGCCCCGCGCCAGCTCCAGGCCCAGTGGTTCAGGGTGATGCCAAAGGGAAATGAGAACGCCTGCTTTCGAGTGCCAGCCTGAGGCCCCTGAAGCCCTAGGTACGCAGCTCTCTCTTCTTACTTTAACTTTCCAGCCCAGGAAGATCACCCTTTGGTCTTACACTTGCAGTAGGGCGTTACTGTGATTCGTTCATTCATGTAAACATGAATGTGGCTTCCAGGCACACCAGGAAAGGACAAGTGACAGATTTGCCCTCCATCTCTGACCCTGAGCTGGCTCCAAGAATTCTAGCCTGTTTCCCTCAACAAAAATGATATGAAGACTACCTAGACGTGACTACACCAAACTTGCTTGCCTGTTTTGGGAAACCCAGCTTTCTTCCTGAATAATCAGAACCTCTGGCTTTCCTGGACTCGTAAGAACCACAAACTGTCGAAAAGCAGATGCATCTTTCAGCCTCTTTATTAAATGCAGTAAGGAGAGTTGAGACAGAGTTACTTTCAGACTGTGGGGCTCCCCCATGCCAAAGCATTCAGACGAAATGTGGGGGTTGGGGGGTGGGGCGAAGGCAAGCAATTATCTGAATGTTAAACATCTGAATATGTGGAAACCCCAATCTTTGGCTGATTTTTGAAAACCTTTGTCACACATGTTCCCATGTTTAAGAAACACCCTGAAACAGAAAACGCAAAAGGAGACAAACCCTTTTCTGAACTTAAAAAAAAAATGTTGAAATTGGACTCACAGTGGAATAAGTAGAAACAGTAGCAAGTGACAGACTTGTGGAAAGTTTCCTTTTCCAGTATCCATGCCAACGCTAGCTTGGGAATGCTGCCGGCTAAATGTAAAAACCAGTCAACATGGATTTTAACATTCCTATGACTTTTTTTTTTTAATGGTCTATTTCATATTCACTACTATTGAATGCCAGCTTGGGTATTCCCTGCTTCTTCAAGCATAGAAAATATGATATGTCTACATAGGAAAATCAGATTTCAAGTGGCTGGCTTCTCACACAGCTGTTTGGGAAACAGTCCTCATAAAGCTGTTTTGAAACAAGGCTGGAAAAAAAAAAAAAGAAACAAGTTTGGAAACACTTAAAAATAGGGTTGGTTTAGTTTCATGTTGTTTCTTTTGGAAATTTTAATTGTTTTAATGCTTTAGAGAAGAAATGAAGGCTCTTGATATGTCATCTTTGTATCTGAGGCCAAGTTTGAACGTTGAAATCTGGCTTCAATTGTTACAAAGGGAAAAATGAGATTGGATTAGTCCATTAAAAAAGGTAGGAGGGGCAATTTAGCAATGACGAATAGAAATGGAAGAGTAGTTTATTGATTCTGTTCTATTACTGTGAACTGTTGATGTTGACACATGATCGATTCCGCCCAGGCATAACTGTATCAGGTGAAATGAGCCTGTGTGTGTAAAGTGTAGCCTACTATATTCCAGCAGACCATCAAGGCTCAGCTTAACAATCTAGGAGGGTCTATAGAACCCCATGTTTTGAGACAGGCTGTCCTGGATTGGAATCCTGTGTGACCACTGGGCAAGTTACATAACCTTTTGAAGCCTCTGTTTCCTCTCCTACAAAATGGGTATAAAATACCAACCTCATGGGCTACAACCCCTGTGGAATTTAATAATACCTGCAAAATGCTTATCACAGTGTCTAGAACAGAGTGGGAGCTCTGTCAGGGTTACCTGTAATTAAGCCTTATTATTTGGTCTCCCCTGACAATTTCAGCCAACGCTGATCTTTTCTATCTTGCCCACTATATTAGATTGTATACTTTTTGTGATTAGGATCCTTGTGTCTAATTTTGTATGCATTCCTCTTGGCACATAGCATGATAATAGGCATATGGCAGGCATTCAGTAAGTAGTGACCAGCAACAGGAACGTATCCCAGAAAGGACAGTCCAGAGATAGTTACAAGAAGATGATATACAGTACAGACTCATGTCGTTCCTATGAATCCATTAAAGGTAGTCACCAAAAAGCAAGAGAGATAGAAGCTTTACCTGGTGCAGGTGATTCAGCCTACCCCTCTACTTGGGGGCCATGTGACTGGAATGAGGTGAGCGTGGAGACACAGATCTATCTCCTGGCACTCAGTCTGTGACTCGGGCTGACTAATAAGGCTCCATTTCAACACGTGCTTCCTGATTGCCAGTGCAGTGGCCTCTATTGTGTGTCCTCTAGAAAGCTGTTTTCAAGGCCTAAGTCCTCGTACCTGTGAATGTGACCTTATTTGAAAATAGGGTCTTTGCAGATGTAATCAACTTAAGATAAGGTCATGCTTTATTAGGGTGGGTTCTGAATTCAGCAACTGGTGTCTTTATAAGGGAAAAGAGAGGGAGGATTGGATACAGAGACACAGAAGAGACTACCCCACAACACACAGGAGAATGCCAAGTGAAGATAGGGGCAGAGATTGGATGATGCTTCTACAAGGCAAGATACACCAAGGATTGCCAGCAGCCAGCAGGATCTGAAAGAGCAAGGAAGGGTAAGAAACACCAAGGATGGCCAGCAGCCAGCAGGATCTGAAAGAGTAAGGAAGGATTCTTCCCCAGAGTCTTCACAGGGGGCACAGCCTTGCTGACTCCTTGATTTTGGACTTCTAGCCTCCAGAACCATGAGAGAATCAATTTCTATTGTTTTAAGCCACCCAGTTGTGGTAATTTATTATGGCAGCCACGGGAAACTAACATAGTTGGGTGCAGCCAGAGGGTTGTACACCAGCTTTCTCTGCCTGGAATTGATGCCTATCACTTTTGCTCACTTTTTAGTGACTAAAACAAGCCACATGACAGTCCTTCTTCAAGGGGACAGACAGTGCAAGTCTGTCACTGGTTTCGGAAGACAACAAGGTATCAGGTGAGCAGTGCTATATTCTACGGGAAATGAATCATTCATGGCTTGGACTCTTTAATGAGCATAATGGACTTTGAATGATATTAGTAATTGCTATTATAAATAATAACGTGTAATTTCCTTTGTATTTTTTCCTAGTTCAGTATTCTCTATACCAGAATAATACAAAGACTCTGAAAGTAAGTAAATGTGTAAGCCAATATTTTCTTTTAGGTGGGTAGTAAGCCACAATTTATTCATTCAACAGGTATTAACTAAGACTTACTATATTTCAGATATTGTGTACAGCACGGGGGGTACAAGTGAGAGCATATGAGGAAATCTGAATCTCTCCTTAAAGTAGTGAAATCTGAGATTAGAGCTGAAGCTTATGCAGAATTTAACTGACATGAAGAATGAAACAGGTCTGGGTGCAGTGGCTCATACCGGTAATCCCAACACTTTGGAAGGCCCAGAGAGGAGAATCGCTTGAGCCCAGGAATTCTAAACCAGCCTGGACAAAACAGGAAGACCCGATCTCCACAAAAAAATTTTAAAAATTAGCTGGGAGTGGTGATGGGCAACTATAATCCTAGCTACCTGAAGAATCAAGGTGGGAGGATTGCTTGAGCCCAGGAGGTCAATGTTGCAGTGAGCTGTTATCGTACCACTGCACTCCAGCCTGGGTGACAGCGAGACCCTGTCTCAAAAAAATATAAAAATAAATCTGTTTTCGTTCTTTGTAGATTCTGGATATTAGCCCTTTGTCAGATGGGTAGACTGCAAAATGTTTTTCCCATTCTATTGGTTGCCGATTCACTCTAATGACTGTTTCTTTTGCTGTGCAGAAGCTGTGGAGTTTGATTAGGTCCCATTTATCTATTTTGGCTTTTGTTGCCAATGCTTTTGGTGTTTTAGTCATGAAGTCCTTGCCTATGCCTATGTCCTGAATGGTTTTGCCTAGGTTTTCTTCAAGGGTTTTTATGGTGTTAGGAAGTGGGCAAAGTATATGAACAGACACTTTACAAAAGAAGACATACATGAGGCCAACAAACATGAAAAAATGCTCATCATCACTGGTCATTAGAGAAATGCAAATCAAAACCACATTGAGATACCATCTCACACCAGTTAGAATGGCGATCACCAAAAAATCTGGAGACAACAGTTGCTGGAGAGGATGTGGAGAAATAGGAACACTTTTACACTGTTGGTGGGAGTGTAAATTAGTTCAACCATTGTGGAAGACAGTGTGGCAATTCCTCAAGGACCTAGAAATAGAAATTCCATTTGACCCAGCAACCCCATTACTGGGTATATATCCAAAGGATTATACATCGTTCTACTATAAGGACACATACACACGAATGTTCATTGCAGCACTGTTTACAATAGCAAAGACCTGGAACCAACCCAAATGCCCATCGATGATAGACTGGACAGGGAAAATGTGGCACATATACACCATGGAATACTATGCAGCCATAAAAAATGATGAGTTCGTGTCCTTTGTAGGGACATGGATGAACCTGGAAACCATCATTCTCAGCAAACTGATGCGAGAACAGAAAATCAAACACCACATGTTCTCACTCATAGGTGGGTATTGAACAATGAGAACACATGGACACAGGGAGGGGAGCATCACACACTGGGGTCTGTTGGGAGGAAATAGGGGAGGGACAGCGG